>OZ018321.1:212088067-212300567 GCA_963969495.1 Ceratothoa steindachneri
ATATATATATATATATACAGTGGCGGCAACAAAAAAAGTGACATTGAATATTGGCAATAGAAATCGATACATAAAATCGCTTTCACGATTTTACTTGCCAACAAGCCAATGAAAAGGGGCGGGGCTTATGCCACGAGTGGATGACTCTCCTGAGCTAAGACAACAGAACTGCGCTTTATTGGAACTCACTGTCTCGTTTGAGCTCGTACAGTGAGGTTTTGGTGTACAACGCTCCAGCGTGCTGATTTCCTGCATTCGTGCCTACATTTGACGTGCTATAACTTCTGTGCAAGTGGATACAATGGGGCGGAAAAAGCTTTCTATGACAGAGAAAAGCCGTGCCTTGACCCTATTAGAGCAGGGAAAGTCTTTTATTGATGTAGCAGCAGATTTAGGAACCTCAAGAAATACGATTTATCGCCTAAAACGGGCAGCTGAGTTATTGCCACCAGGTACCATACCAAAGAGGAAGGAGGGCACTGGTGCAGCTAGGAAGACATCTCCAAGGACTGATAATATCCTAAGGCGTGAAGTGATGTCAGACCCTTCTGTAACCTCTGCTTCAATCAAGAAAAAACACCCAGACCTTCTCCAGAACGTCGCCCTCAGGACCATCCGTCATCGCTTACAGAAGGACTTAGGCCTACCGGCTCGCCGCGCTGCCAAGAAGCCACTTCTTACCAAGGCTATGAAGATGAAAAGGCTCAATTTTTGCAAGACCTATAAACATTGGACAGCTGCCCATTGGAAGAAGGTGATGTTCAGTGATGAGAGCACCTTTAGGCTGGTCAGAGGAGAGTCAAAGATCGTGCGTCGTCCCAGCAATGTGTCTCGGTATGACCCAAAATATACCGTGAAAACTGTGAAGCACCCTGATAGTGTGATGGTGTGGGGTGCCTTTAGTGGAAACAAGGGCAGAGGAGGTCTGTACTTCCTTCCCAAGAATGTAACCATGAGGGGGACTAACTATCTCGAAGTTTTGAAGCAGCACATGCTGCCATTTTGGGAAATTCATCGGTATGAATTTTTCATGCATGATGGTGCCCCTGCTCACAGGTCCCAGTTAGTAAAAAGGTTCTTCAATGATAATAATATTAGTGTTTTGGAGTGGCCTGGTAATTTCCCGGACCTAAATCTTATTGAGAATGCTTGGAATCTGATGAAATCCAAAGTTCAAGAGACAGCATCCGGCAGCATCAAGGACCTGATAGAATCACTGAAGAAGATCTGGGTTACGATCGACCCCACCTACTTCGCAAACCTCGCTGAATCAATGCCCAATCGACTCAGAATGGTCATCAAGTGCAAGGGCAACATGACCAAGTATTAACTTTCATGAAATATTCATAATAAAATATGTAAGTTACATTTTTCTGTTTCATTTTCCCCGAATTGTCACATGTCACTTTTTTTGTTGCCGCCACTGTATATATATATATATATATAATGAAAATTAATGCAATATCGCAAGAAAAGATGAGGAATTAAACCACATTCTCCGAAGACAATTTAATTCAGAACAGTTTCGGTGTATCTCACACCCTTTTTCAACTGACACTGGGTAGAAAATATAAGAGAAGTGCATATAAGCATAACACAAGATCCCCTCTTTTTTCCCTCAATCCCCTACTTGTGGCTAATCGGAGGGGGGGGGGTTAGGCCTAAACATATTGAAGGGCTGACATTTAACTATTTTGTTTATATGCTTTCTTATTACAGGATTAAAAGAAAATTGACCCTCAGATAGATTTAAATTAGGAACTGACGATATCAAGCTCGATTCTACGATTCTTCTCTTAACATAGTTAGCCGATTTAAATACCATTTTACTTCCATTGAAATCGATCGTATGATTCTTGTCTCTAACATGGCAAAATATTCCACTGCTTTCGCTGCCCACTCTAATATCTCTTTTGTGTTCGTACAATCTCTTGTCTAGATTTCTCTCCGTTTCCCCTATATAAACTTTATGGCAATCGTTGCTTGGTATTGCATATACTCCTATGTTATGATGTTCTTTGGGTTTCCTGGCCATCATCAATTGGTTTAAGGAATTATTATATTTAAAGGCTAGATTAATACCCGCTTTTCCAAATATGTCCTTTAAACTATTTAATGTATTATTAAATGGCAATGTTATACATTTGTTGAAGTCCTTCCTATTTAGATTAAGAAATTGTCATTATCAGGACCATTTTTTCTAATTTGTATTACCCCGATTGGTTCATATCGTCTGCCCATTTTGCAGCTAGGAAAACATTCTATGGTAATAAGCCTTCCCGCACTAACGTTACTCTTGGAAGTGCACGATGACCTAGCCTTCCTAGGCTTCGTTTCATTATTTTACTTCCTTGCGCAAACATATTTTTGATAGCCTCCACTAAACCTATTAGTGTATCAATATCATAAAAGGTAATTTAATGAAATTTTCAGAATCGACCGATAAATAGTTGTTAAATAAGACACTTTTTGCAGGACCCCAAAATCTTCAATAGTCTTTGAGTTATACTAATTCAAAGTACGATTAACTTTTTTCTGGGACACCCGGTATTAGAACAGATAGACTAAACTATATACCTGTAGCTTCATAATAATAATGATAATATATTAGTTGGCATAACAGAGGTTTTCATTACTAGCTGGATAAATTAAACGATGCCCCCAACAAAAAAAGATACACATAATTCTGATTATCAGAAATCCATGAATTCATTAAGGTCATCCTCTGATTATCTAAAAGTTGATTGACATGTGCTTTCACTTATGATGTTAATTATTGTCTTCATTATCTTTTGGTTCCTTCCATCCAAAGTACCTGTATACGTGAATAAGCTTAGCAACACGTTCATTGTTTAGTCTGTTTTTTAGCTTTGTATGAATAAGGTCTGATGTGCGAACAACTCCTCAATTCCAGCACTAGATGGTGGACATGATGAAATAGATAACATCAGGAAGCAGAATTTTTTACTAGATCTAAGGAAGAAACTTTTATCATATACTGCCAATATTTTTGAGGTAATAATTTGCTCAGAGATTTCTGGAAAGCTATTTTTGGAAATATTGTGATGTCTTCTGTCTCATATGCCGCCAGGACAACTATTAAATTTTCATCCAAATGATCAACATAGTTACGTGCAATATCTTGTTGTTCGTCCGTTAAAGCCATCCATTTTGCATTTTTTTCAATGTCATCTCGTCTTCGGTGATCAATTAAATAATCAAGGAGGTGTTGTGGAGTTACAACTTCATTGAACCTTCTCTTTATTTCAGTTCTTATTTCTTCATTGATGTTGCTATCTGCGATGAGATTAAAAAAATATAATAAATAATACCTATATTAATTGTTATTAAACACACTTATTTGCCTTTTATTTATTTTTATATTTAGTTTTTCAAATGCTAATTACTGTAATATTTAAAAAATTAGCTTAATCTCTAGAAATTGAATTAAATATTATTAAAGAAAATGGTTTGCATAATATTTATTATAAAATTGACTTTTTCTATTGGTAATTATTGTATTTTTTAGAAACTCACTTGGACGAAATCCAGAGCAATAGAAATTGTCTTAAGCTGCATCAGCAGGTTTCTTGCTTCCACACGTAGAAGTCGGTTGTCAATATGATTGATGATATTTGTACTCATCTTATGAGCTTTTTTTTCTGTCCCGTATTTCTACATACTTCGGATGATTTTTCACAAATGTTTCTAAGCAGTGCTCTTTGAATGGACCATCTGCAATGAAATTATATTTATTGTAATCCCATGCGATCATTCAACTATTGACAAGTAAATAAACTGTTTAAATTTTGGATATTGTAATAATTTTTTTTAAGCAACCAGAAGTTACAATACTTTCTAAAAGTGTAACTAATGTTATCTTTAAACATGCGAAACATTTTGAAAATTAAGAGGTAATATTAAGAATATGTTAACATCAAAATGTACACATGCTGGGAATAATAAAAAAAAAATTTCCAACTTGATTAGATTTTTAATTAGGAATTAGAATGATGAATATACCTTGTATTATAGTAAAGTGGTAAGACACCACTCAATTCCTTCAACCAACCTGCTGGCTGGTGGTGTTCACGGAAGTACCTCTGAACATCCTTTATGGCAGCCAAAACTGGTGTTTGAGTTGCTACGCTTTCCACAAGTTCAAATAATGTGCGCTACAATTATATGCTATTATAGTCGGCCTCCAGTCAACAAGAATCTGCAATTACATAAGTATATTTACATCTATAAATAAATGAAATCATAATAACTTATACCTGCATATATGATAACTGCTTTAAATAAAAAATATTTAAAAGAAAATGATTTTAGCTTTGTTTAGAAATACTAACCTTACGAAGGAGTTTCATTTTTGCTTCATTATCTGACACAAATCCAACAACAATTGCTCCATACTCAGTCTCTGCTTTCAAAATGCTGTTCTTTGCTAGTTCAAAACAATAGTCTGCAGTTTTGCTCTGACTTTCTGCACAGGCACAATCAAGTGGATATGATTTTTCTTCACAATATATATTACTGGCAATAATTGGATCATTGGGAATATTCGACCACCCATCTTGTGAAATGACACACATTTTGTTTTTAAATAGTATTTTCATTTATGTATTTACTTTTGTATAAGCTTCATCTAGCAGTGGACCAGCAAGCTGCTTCCTAGTTAGCACTCGTCTGTGCTTCAACCTACATCTTGTTTCTTCTAATGCATTTTGGAATGCATCATCATCAGCAACTCGAAAAGGAATACAATTCTCGAAGTAAACCAAAATAATGAATTTTACTCTATTTTTCATACAAAATTTAATGTATAGATATATTTGGGTGATCTTTTAAGCAAACCAAATTTCTAATTGAAATATATATCGAAACTTATAATAGGAACTCTATTAGTGATTTTTAATGCAGCTCCAGATAATCTGAAAATACATAATTTACCCTATTCTCAATCATGTTCAATTTGGAAACTTACCTTGTAGAAAAATTAAACCCACTTCCGTTGAATCACTTCAAATTTCTCATCACTTGTTGTCTGAATAAATTTGTTAATATGATTGATAGTTCCTTTGTGCCTCCTATTTTTAATAACTTTTTGCCTTGAAATTACCTCAGAGTTACAACAAATTTTCACTGGAGTTGATTGAACGCATTTGTGAGTGGTTGATTGAAGCCAGTATATCAGAATCAGACGTTTCTGAGAAGCATTTTGGTGAAACTGGTTGTGAGTTTTCAATTTCTCTAGGAGAATTTGTTTGATTATTGCTTTTATTTGTTACATTTATATCAGGAGGGGGGCGGGGTTGCAGTTATTAGGATTTTGACAATCCATGGGAGTAATGCTGCTTGCTTATATTAATTTCCTGGTTAGGATTAAGAGCTTCGGCGTTTACAGAAGGGGTTGAAGTGTTTACTGAACACTTTTGATGATGGTCTTTTACTCGATCAATTCTTTTTGCTAATATTCTTAAACATTTTTTTGTAACGAAATTTATTGCTAGAAATATCTTCATATTCAGACTACAATGGGTTCTTTGGCCGTCCACCAAGAACGCCATGATTGCTCTTGCCGTGGGTTAGCCGAGATTATAGTTTTTATTATGATTAATAAAGTGGGTCGTACGTTCGTACTTCCAGTAATCGCTTCAGGATCGATCTCTAAGAGCGCTTTTCTTATTTTTATTCTATTGAATGAATACAAAGGGAAGTTTTCTCCTTAATATACTAAATACTGCCAACGCAACTCGTTCAAGGATAATTTAAACACTTCAACCAAAATAGACCTTTACTGTACATTAACCAACTCAAACAAAAATTAATATATACACGTACAAAGTACAACTTAAAAATGGTTCTTAAGTCCCGTTACCGACACTCGGTTTCTGGTTGCTTTAAGGGAGAACAATTTACTTTAAAAAAAATTCGTCTTTAAGATATACAAATAATCTACGTTAAACACAGGGGGACATAAAATAAAATTGATTACTCACATAAGGTGGTGGGGTTTACCCAGGGAATCCAAACGAAATACCTTCATTCGAATCTTGTCATGAGAGGCGTCGTGTGTGTAGTTTATCTGCTTCTCAATAGAGGGCGTTACTTCAAACGAGGGGTGGACGAGTGACGTCACGCGGAATTTCGAGTCAGAGGAGGAGAAGGAATCAAAACAAAACGCCGATTAAAGAGGTGATGCGTTGGGCGTGTATGACCTTGAAAATGTTTTCTCAGACGAGGCTTGAAGATGGCTGTATGATTTTCTAGCGATTTGGTTTCGAGTGTAGAGCTTCTCTTTTTGGGGTGAGAAATCTATCTGGCTTGGGGTGTCAAACTCAGATAGGGTAAGATCACTTGACGATCTTTGGTAATCGAACTGTGCCGACGGTACTTGGAGTTAAGATCACTTGATGATCTTTGGTAATCTAACTGTGCCGATTATACTTGGTGCAAGCTAGTATTGCCCAAGAAAATGATAGTCCTTCTTAAGGGACTTTCTCGCCCTCGTCCGGCCTGACGAGCACCTGGACCCTGCCTCCCAGCAGGGACCCCAGCCAGGCTCCAGCAGCACGAACTACATGTTCGCTATAGAGGATGGGCAGCAAGAGGAGGCTTCGAGGAGAAGGTCAAGGAAGAGGTCAACAACTGGTCGATGAAGCCGCTGAGCGGGAACCCGGTGCTCTCGCCCAATCTCTTCCCGCTCGAGTTCCGTGATGCTTGGATAACACTCTTCCTCAAGAAAATCCTCAGGCCTAAGAGGACGGCCCTGTCTGCACCGAACTTGGAGGCCCTCGTCTTCATGAATGGCAACCTCCACCTCCTCAAGAAGGCCCACGAGGTGGAGGAGGAAGACGAGGACTAAGCTGGCGGGCTTAGAGTAGAGTAGAGTGGAAAACTTTAAATATTATAAAGTATATATGGAACAAAGTTGTTAGTTGACCCTATCTTTTTTTCTGAGAGAATATACTAGTATTACTGTGTGTATTTTGTGTAATATGTACTATATAGTTTAATTTTTTGTTATATTAGATTTAAATTAGGATCAAATGTTTATTTTGGATCTTAAAAACTTGGTTTCTCTTTGTATTAGTTAGAAATAGCTTATTTAGGGTAAAAAGAGCATTAAATTCCCTTTAGAAACATTGAAAATCGCTTTAAAAACATTGAATGGTTTTTGAAAATATCGAATCGGATAATCGCTAATCGGACTTAGATTTTTAGTACACGAATCGGATAATTGAATCGGACTTGACGAGCTGACGAATCGGTAATCGCTAATCGGACTTCAATTTTTTCGAATCGCGCCCACCTCTGGACTTATATTATTGTATTTAAAAAAAAAATGGAAAACTACAATTGTTTTTTAATGTAAGCAATGTTTTTTTCTAGGTCAAATTAAAAAGAAGTGTTTTAAATTAATATATTGTATTTAATTTGCGAAATATATAAATTTGAATTCAATCTTTTTTTTAATTATTTTAACTCAGTTATCCAATTTGAACACACTCGGTTTTCTCTCTAATCGTTTTATCCCTTTTAAACGCTGACTTCGTCATTTTAAAAAAATTCATTCTTTTCAAAATCGAATCTTCAATTATTTTCATAAACATAACTTTATTTAACAAATTATCTTGGCATATTTATTTCTCTAACGTACAATAATCTAGCAAAAGAAGCCTTATTGTTATATAAATATTTTTTGGTAAAGTTTAACTTAAGCTTCCCAGCTACAATTGTTCTTTTTTTCCATAATGTTTCGTCCAGTTTCCCAATATGTTTCAATTAATTGTCACAAAGGGGGAGGGGAGCCCCCACCCCAAAAAACACAATAATATCCTTTCGTATTTGCAGATTTCTTTTATAGTTACATGACAATTGGATCCAGATAGATATTATCAATTTAAGGTTTACTTAAGTTCTTTATATTTATTCTTTTGCCTATCTTTTTCTAGCATTTATTTTTAGTTTTGACCTTTTTCAATTTCTGCATTTTATATGGATTTACATGCTATTTTTAAAAAAATAGCCATGCTCCAAATCTCGAGTCAGTTTTCAACATGCCTTCGTTATGTGAAATATGTCCAAGAAATTGTGTCACGCTTTCCGCGTTAGTTCGCAACCACAATAAAGTAATACAATTTTCAGGCGACCACAAACTAACTCTATTGTGAATTCCCTGTGATCATTGTACTTACAAAAGTTCAAAAAGCAAACGTAACGAAGAGACCAGTAAGAATCAAAGTGATCCGAAGGACCGAGGCGGTGATCTCCTGGTATTGTAGTAGAAACTCCGGTGGAAACCACTGGCGCCGTGGTAGAACCAGGTAGTTTAACGTGTTCTAAAAGAGACATTACGTTGTTTCGAAGACTCTCATAATATTCGTTCAAATGAGAACCCCGTTCACCATGACCAGCCAGTTCCTGGAAAAGATGTAGTCTCTTTTAGAGGTTAACATTCATGGGAAAATCAGTTTTAAAAAAAAATGTTCCTCTGAGAGCCGACCGGTCGGCTCTCAAAGGAACATTTTTTCAAGGTCGCGCCTCTCTATAGAAACAATCCTGCAGATCAGATATTGGTTTCGGATCTCTATCCGCCCGAATAAAGTAAATAAAATTCATTTTCCCCCATTTTTAATTTCATTATTTATTTGGGAGTTTAGCTAATTTTTGTTATCTTTAACTACAAAAAAATGGCACATTCGCCCTTTGCTGACGATTGTGAGCCCACGTAACTTAGATAAAATTGCTAAAGTGGCTGACCAACATTTCCTAATCGCATATTCAAATATGAGACTCTAAGTTTGTAGCCCCTACCCTAAAGGTTAATATCAATATTTGTTCGCAGGCCCAGGTCCCAACAGAAGTTCCAAACAACTGGCCGTAACTCAACCAGATGAAGGCTCCTCTATCGTAGGAACTTACAAACGCAGTAGATTGGCTAAGAATACAGTTTTGAAATCTATATTTGCAACTAGGAGATATGTGCAGGCACCAGAACGACCAACCACTAGAGGCGTAGTTCCTCCTCCCAACGACTAACCAAAGAGAGCAATCCATCAAAATAGATGACGCACAATATAATAACCCTTGTACTATTTCTCACACCAATCCTCACTATAGTTTTTAGTTTTACCACTAAGATACATGTTAGTATCAATTGAAATTTGGCGATAACACCGTGCGATTTATACAGCCATGCAAATTCACCACATCCGTTACTTCATTCTCGTACTCTTCACCTCACCAAATATCGTTGGATGTATGTTGGCACCATCACAACTACAGACATAAAGCTGTACACTGTACACAAGCATGCTTGTCACCATCCCTTTGCTATTCCACTTCTCCATATCACTCTTCCACCATCTCACCGTATTTCTCTTCAACTCCACCATCTTTTTCCACCACTCCATCACATCACAATTCACCTACTCATTCCACTTAGCCTAATTTAAACTGAAAAGGCAAGTGTTGAATGGGTGTAACACCTCTGCCTCAACTTTAACTTTGTAGGTTGATCCACTTTCCGTATCATTGCCCAGTTTCTAATATTTCATTCCTGGTATACACTAGTGCTCAATTCAGTGTCTTTCCTGCCTCTCAAAGTGACAAAGCTAGATTCCTTCGGACTTAGTTTTTCGAGCGGCCAACTATTCTGACATCAGGACTATGGAAGACGCAATTTTCAAGTTTCCATGGGACTCCGTCGAGTTTTCGATGGACTTTCGTCATTGCCGAGGTAGATTATCGTATTTTGGGTCTTGATTTCCTTTCTACCCATAACCTTTTGGTCGATTCTTGTCGACCGCACGACATCTCCCGCCTTCTTTGGTTCTTTCTTTCTTTCTCAAAGTTATTTTTTGTCTACCCATCTACCTTCGGCTGAATCTCACTTACAGCGTCAGCTGTAGGAGAGTTTCCTGACCTTATCCGTCTTCTGTCCAAGGGTAGGCCTGCGAAACACAGTGTGGTTCGCCGGATTGAGACTACAGGATAACCTGTTTTCATTCGTCCTAGACGTCTAGTCCCGGTGAGTATATCGATCATGAAAAAGCATTTCGATTTCTTGCTGAATAGCGGCATAGCTCGTCCATCAAACTCAGCTTTAGCCTTTCCACTCCACGTCGTACTCTTGGCGAGTACAGGCAGTGGGCGATTACAGAGCTATGAATGCTCAGACGAAATTCGATCGATATCCTTTACCGTATTTACCGGATTTTACCTATTCTCTCTTCAGTTGCTCCATCTTGTCTCCTGTGGATCTGGTTCATCTTGATGACGTTCAAAATACGACTACCAACCACTATTTTTAGCTTCTTCCTGATGGTTTGAATGTCTTATGGTCATCGAAACCGTGGTCAGACCTCACAACGCTTCATAGATCAGGTTCGCTCGTTTAGAAGAGTATGTTATCATACTCAATACTTTTAATCGTATTTTCTGTGTATTGCAACTCTCCTTTCTTGGCCACCACTTTTCTCTTGGTGGAATTCGTCCTCAGAGGACAAAGTAGCTATTATTCGAGATTTTCCTCGACCTTCTTCTCTCAACTAACTTCGTCGGTTATGTGGTATGGTTAATTTATACCGCAGCTTCATTCTTGACGATGCTAGAATCATTCAACCACTCAACACTATGCTGTCAAAAACTAAAAAGAACTATTCTCTAATTTGGTCTTCAGAGGCGTCGAATCATTTTTTTCGTAGCAAAGACACTTTTGGCAACCTCTCGCTTTCTTCTCTCGCTCTCTTTCTGATTCACAAAAGCAGCTTGGATCCAGGGGGTTTCTGAAGCGGTTGAAGTCCCCACCCCCCAATTTCAGATCCATTTATGTTTATATTTTTTTTAAGCCCTACTTGTATTCTGCTATTCAGAATAAGTTATGTAATAATATAGAATATATACAAAACCCAGTTTTTTAAACCGTTGCGACCGAATGTTTCTTATATGATACATGTCTAAAAAAACAGGTAAATCTCAAAAATAATTACTAATTCAATACTATACTATAGCTGACGTTTAAAAATACAATTCATAGTTTTCTGATATGTGGACAAAATTCAGACCTGAAATGTTAGTGTTCACTCCTGTGTAAGATACCGAGTATTTTTATTACCAATGATGTGTAAGATAACCATTATTAATCATCAATGCCCTTTTTTCAGACTACTCATAGGGAAGTATTCAGGTTAGCCCCCCTCTCCCATCAATTTTTATCCTGGATCCGCCACTGAAAAGAGATATAGCACGTTCTCAAGCAAACTGCTCGGTGTTTACCTCGAAGTCCACCATTTCCACCAGTATTAGGAAAGGCGTTATATTACTATCCTCATTAACCTCAAGCCATGGGTTGATACACTCTCTGCACGTTGCAATTCTCCATTACATTCCGGACTTCATTCTGCAACTCACGAGTGACATTCGCTAACTTCCTAGTTTTTCAAACGTCGTATCGAACGCGCTTTCTCGCATCTCGTCAACTTCGGGTACGCAACTCTCGTCCCTCCTCCATTTTCTTTACTTCACTAGCTTTATCTCAAGATCAGTACATATAGACTCAACCTTTACGTGAATCACTCAACATGTCTTATTGAGAAATCGGTCTCCCAGACAGTCCTGGTCGAATTTTCGTTACCTGGCTGTCCTCGCCCTCTCGTTCGTCTTTCTTGTTATCGGCAATTTTTAGATCAAATTCACTGTCTTTCTCATTCTGGTGTTAGAGCTACTCGAAAGCTCATCGCACATCGCTTTGTATGGCCAGGTATGAACGTCGAGTGGCCAAATGGACCTACTCATTCTTGTCTTGCCAGCGTGCCAAAGTCCAACGACACACAAAAGACTTCTGATTCCTCTTCCCCTCCATCGTCGCGTTTCGACACTATTTACCTCGATCTCGTTGGTCCTCTCGTTCGTCTTTCTTGCTATCGGCAATTTTTAGATCAAATTCACTGTCTTTCTCATTCTGGTGTTAGAGCTACTCGAAAGCTCATCGCACATCGCTTTGTATGGCCAGGTATGAACGTCGAGTGGCCAAATGGACCTACTCATGCTTGTCTTGCCAGTGTGCCAAAGTCCAACGACACACAAAAGACTTCTGATTCCTCTTCCCCTCCATCGTCACGTTTCGACACTATTTACCTCGATCTCGTTGGTCCTCTACATTATTCTTAAGGCGGTTTATTATTATTATTATTTTAGGAGCCCATCTGGCGATTCTCAATGCTGTAATTATTTTCTGACCAAAAGAGAGTGTTTTACTCGTTGTACAGAGGCTCTACAGATTCCAGACATTCGATCTTCTAATGTTACTCTGATCCTTCATTGCGGGTTGGGTTTTGGGTTTCGGCGTTTTTTCAACAATCATGAACGATCAAGAAGGCGATTTCGAATCACATGAGTGGTGTGTGCGTATGTTAGTTATTGGCTCATTTAGTTTACGTACCACAAGCTATCATGCTCAGAGTAACGGAGCCATTAAACGAGTCCATAAGTAAATCAAGGCTAACCTATACCCTCCTCGGATCCTAGTATCATGGTGGTGGACAAGCTGCCTTTGATCTCTGTGGATTCTTTCAGCCCTAAAGAAAGACTTGTCTTACCCTGCATCAAAATTAGTTTATCGTACATGCCTTCGTATTCCCAGTCAATTCGTTTCTTCTTCTGACCGACTTCTACCATCTTCTCTAGATCCTGCTTCCTACGTCTACGATTTAGTACAGGCATTCTCTCAAGTGCGTCCAACCACCCCTAGAGTGCTTGCTAATTGTGCTGATTTTGTGCGAAAGGAAATGATAACATGTTCTTATGTTTTTGTCTGTTGAGCCTCAGCATGCTCATCGTTAAAGCCGGTATATGATGGACCATTCCTCATCATTTCCAGAAGACAAAATTTCTTTGTCCTACATTGTGGCACCAAGCAAGCTACCGCTACTCTGAAGTGCTTGAAACCTGCATTTATCGAGTATGTTCACCCTGAGCAGACCTCGTTTTCTTCTTCCATTATAAGTGCATATGGTCCAGATTTATCCAATAATGTTTTCTTTATACCTCCTACTGCCACCTCTACTACCCTAACTTCTACTTCCCAAATGCTGCCGCCTCGTCTTCTTTTGCAGGAACCATCTTAACCAACGGTAGACAGTCAAGAAAACATTGATGATCAAGATTTTCCTTCCTTAGCAAATATCAGTTGGGGAGAACGACCAGAATCAATCACCTTCGATCGTGCGAGTTCCTCACCTTTTTCAAATTTATCATTACCAACAATTTGCGTCTCCAAGCTGGTCGTCACCCACAAGGCATAATTACTCTCCCCGGCCGGTGTGTTCGAACGCTCGTTCGTTTCTTGGACTAATTTGTTTTTCGTATAAATATCTTCATGTTATTTTGTATATTCTATGTACTCAGATATTTTATTTTTTTAATGCGAGCAACTCATCTCAGCGGGTAGTATTGTAATGAATTATACTCCATATTAAAATATCTTGTAATCCCTACAAACATTTAAACTATTTTTGTCAAATCCATTTAATCACTTGCCAGTTCCATTTAAACTTTTGTTAATTCCATTTAAACACTTTTTCAATTTCATTTAGACAATGTCAATCCCATTTAAACCCTTTTTGCTATTCATTTTAAACCTCCATATTTTTTAGCGTTGTTAAAGTGTGCAAGGAAAACTTTCACAAAGATGGTAACACCGTAAATTAACTTCAAATTTCTATATTCAAACTAATTTCCCCTATGTAATTATTATATTTTTATTCATCTTAATTTGTATCTAATTTAATACATATATAATCAGTCAACCATTAAATTCAATGTTAAGTTGTTAGTCGTTCTTCTTTTCTCTACCACTCGATTTTTCACTTTCCTTCATCTCAAATTTTCTCGAGAGGCGTAGAAAAGTACAAACCACTTTATCTTTTTACATCTAACCTCGATTAATCCACCTGTGGCGTCGAAAGAGAAAATAACGCTATTAAATTGACTGTGCCTTGATGTTTATTTTTACAACTTAATTCGGCAAAACAATAACTCATATATTATTGTTAACCTGCAATTGTTATTTTTCCACGATTACAAAGATATTCTTTAAACCAACCCTTATCTTTCTGTGGTTAAATAAAAGTTTGTAATTTTTGTAGTTAATTTTCTCTCTTTTCCATTTTCATTATTCAAGATTTTTTTGTGAGCTTTTAGCGGTAGGCAGAACGAAACAAGCGGGAAACTATTGGTTCGGTTTGAACGTAGCGTCATAGCTTCGGAATGGCCTAGCCGATAAGTCGCCTGCCCAGTGCCCATTCAATCTCACCGACGTCGAAGTCAGTAGAGTGTCCTCACCTTTTCCAAATTATTTTCCTTATGACGTCCTCTCTTTTTGCATATTATAACTGGTGACCTTGGGTGGCCGGAACTTTCAACATATGGTGATAGAAACTCCCGTTCAAGAAGATGGGGTTAGTGTATTGGTTGGCGGGACGAAAAACGCGGATGACTTATAATGGCTCGGTTTAGTAGCGAGGCACCTGCACCATTTGATCATAGCGACGTCGAAGTCAGTAGTTCGATTGTCGCCACCTTTCCCAAATCCTTTTATTCACAACGTCCTCTCTTCTCCCCCCGCCTATAACTTATACTTTACAAAATCAAGTTTTGAAGAGTTAAATTTCTCAGGATATTATATCGACATTGTTGATAACTATACTTTTTTAATAGTCTCTATTTTAATTTTAAATTTCATCTAACTCAGTCATTCTCAACTTCTTTTCTTTTTGTTATAGCTCTTTTAAGAGTATATAACTCACTCATTTTGGTTTTGTTTTTTTGTATAACCAACCATTAGAAGCTTGGTGTTTTTTTCTATAAAATTTTCATGCTATAGGCCTCAAAATTAAGCGCGAAAAGTTGGATGGCACCTTTACTTGCGATATCAATTCTGTTCCTAGATTTATTCTTAGAAACTACCTTGTTTAATCTGTACTCAATCAAATATGTTACAGAAAAGGTAATAAAAAAAATCTTTCGGCATTTTTCCACATTTTTAAAAATTTAATTCGGCAGATCACTCCTGATTCAAAAATCTTTTTGAAATTAAGCGAACTGGCGACGTGTATTTGCATCACTATAAGGACCAATTAAGCTCTCTTGAATTTCTTCTTCAACTTCTGCCTTCAAATGGATTCAAAATTTAAGTCTGAATACTGATATTTGAGAAGTCATTCATTTTTCTTACATCCTTGTGTATCTACTCAAGATGGTTCACATAATTGGTATGATCATCGTCTTTCAAACCTCTGTGACCAGTTTTAGGTTTAAAAATTGTAAACTTCCCGATATCCTATAAAATCCCAATATAAATATTTGAGATTTCCGAAGAAAAGAAACAATGGCTTCCTTACCATCTATGCGTTTACTGTTTATACCCAGTAAGGTCGAGTTTAGTAAACTATTTTTTTGAAAGGTATCTGCCAAGTAAACTATCTGCGCCTTACCATCGACGAGTCTCTTTCTCTATGGTTTTATCAGATTGAAGGAAACTGTGTCCCAGATTGTAACAAAACGTTAAAGACTCCTTTGGGAAAAATACCTCACCTCGTTGTTAATTATATAATAAGATTAACTCCCTCACCTTCCTTAATTATTGTTTAAAGACCGCCATGATCAACCAACCAGCTTGTCTAGAGTATGGTTGCGATCCTCAGTCCACGATTCAACGCCGCTTTGTTCCTGGTGGGTCTCTCTCCCTGTGCTTACCCATTGTATTTTACTTCCCTCCGTGCTAATAATATTGCAGAAGTGTATAAGATCCCTTCTTGGTGTATTTAAGCATCATTAAAGGGCTAGCATACCCTTTCCCCCAACGTTTTGCAAGCTTCAGCCTAAAGTATCTTTATATGTTCTCCGTAAAGGTACGAATTAGATATTGGGACTTTTTCCACCCAGTGACTACATTATCATGAAACTATATGGCTGTGTGTCAGCCGTGAATGGCTGATTCGAAGGCGACAAAGAGCTACCTCGAAGGTCAGGAACTTCTGATATCTCACTGGTCACAATTTTAAATTGCTACTGCTATACAACCTTCTTTGCCAAAGACCTCACACGTATCCTCGCAGAGTAGACAGCAACACTTAGTGAAACTGTTGGGCCTCCTTGTCCACAAGCTTATTCACATGATCAGAAAACCAACAAAAGGTAACTTAATACCTCGAACCTCCTGCACCAAAGGGTGGGGAGAGTTAAAAGAACTGAGAGACTCTAAAACAATTTTAAAATCATTAAAAACAATAAAATCGGTAATAGGCAAAATTAAAATAAGTCGAAAGGCTAGAAAAATTGCTGAAAGTTCGGCAGTAAATGCAGAAGCTACCCTGGACTGGGTCAGCTTTAGAGACTCTTCAGAGTAAAGAGAAGCCACACACACACCTCTGACCGACATAAAACTGTCAGTAAATATTGTGTATAAGGATGTGTGGGAGGAGGCATGCGCCAGAAACAAATAAGGAAGTAGGGAAGAGTCGATAGACCTACTTTGGAGAAACCACATTTCGGTACATATGTCAAAAGCAGGAGGAGGCCCAACAAGGTGGGCACACAGACAAAATTGAGGGTACAACATGGACATTTAGAGGGTAGATGTGGTCACCCATTCTGACTCCTAGAGGTCTGGAATGGCGGCAGTGTGTCATAGTGGGCTGTAGACGGGGCTGCAAATATGGACCTGTGAACTGGGGTAGTTGGTCTAATGTAGGCGGAAGAGGTAGCGTAAGCACACAATTGTAGTAACTTAATTATCCCAATATACAAATTTAAACGGCACTAGAGCCAAATTATAGGTTTTTGTGCTGCTTAAGGAGGAAAGAGGCACTGAATCCTTTAAGTTTATATTTACCTATGAATGAGTTAAATATATACGTGTCTTAGTATTAAATGATATTTACATTGCTTAAATCTAATTATATACACTTTAATTATATAATTTTATCCGCAGGACAAGACGTATGGGAACAATCTTCGGCAATGGAAATTGATTATACAATCTAAAGCGTTTAGAATAGGAAAGGCGAACTAATGAAGATCACAAGAACAAAATAAATAGACTTAATCAAATGGGATAGAGTAGGGATCAAATCGCGAATGCATATACGACCGAATGACACAAAGATACACAATAGAGTGGAAGGCCTTCTGAAAAACTTCCATTCTCGTCCCATCGTATAAGGAAAATTGAAACGCTGACGGTTGTTTCGTTTTAGCGAATCCTTGGGTAATTAGAATGTCACATAAATTTGCGACACCCTGGGAAGGTGGACGAGAAAGGAAATACAAACAAAATGAAATAAAGTAAAAATTAAATTAAATACAAATTAATAAATTTTTAGGTCTACATTTAGACCGCGCATAATTTCCTTAATCAGTCGTCGTGCCTTTAAAGCCAAGCGACAAGTAGAACTAGGTCGACAACTTACCGGAGGTTTGGCAGAACGTAGAATAGACCCTTTGGGTGGCATACCTGCAAGTAGATCCGAATACGGACTTGCGGAGGGAATATCCGCAAGGGGATGCGGAAGTTCCAAAGGGAAGATCTTCCTGATGGGGCAAGTAATGCGCCCCGTCTTCGTCTTTAGGGCCACAGACCTGGACTCTCCATCACGTCCTTGATGGAGCTTCACTATTAGCCCCATCTTCCACCGTAGACGAGGAGAGTCGTCCTTAATCAGGACCACCTCGCAGATATGAGGAGACAGGCCCTTGGTCGATCGCTCGGTGTATTTCTCCCTCAGAGCTACAAGATATTCGTTTTGCCAACGTGTCCAGGCCTGGTGACGTAGCCGTTCCATTTGTTTGTTAGTTTTCGATTCAGCAGAGTAAATTTAGGATAGGCGAAGGGTTAAAGCAAGGGTGTTGCCACCTTCATCAAATTTTACCTCTGGCCGTAGGTATTCACCCCATAGTCTATGAATGGGGGGCAATCAGAGTTTCGATCGTGGGTCCTGTTAATCCGAAGCCAGTGCGGTACCACTAGGCTACGATCCACGCTCGTGAACAATTAGTACATAATTTCAACCTTTTGGCCTGATTTAGTTTATCAGAAGGAAAAACATATTTCGGGCATGCATATACCTTATGGGGATTGTTATACAGTGCGCACGGTTTGGGGGAAGGAAAATTTGGGGGTTCAATAGTAACCTTATTCCACCTATTACCTTGAGTTAGATTTTGCCCCGTAACGCTAAACGTGGAAAATTGTTTTTTACTCGGGGATCTAAACGTTTTTTTCACATCCTAATTGCTCGTACTTATGCTGTAACAATTTAATTTCTTCTTCCAAGGCCTCTCGGAAGATATTCAACTGCCAATACTCAGATTCATTTTTAAGCGATCTATTTATTTGATCTCTTACGGCAGATGACAATTTACGTGTTAATAGTGTTATGATGAAAAAACCTGCAGCGTCAATATCCAAATCAAGAGCTTTTAGGCTCCTCAAATGATACTCATAAGATGCCCTAAAGTCCGAGAGTGACTTAGAATTACATTTTTGTCCTTCTAAATCTAAAATTGAGTAAATGTTAGTTTGAATGATTTGGCAAAATGGTACTTTAACTCCTCTATCTAGGAATACAAAGTGTCGCAATTCAGAGCCTTATCAACAACCAAAGAAGATATAGATTTAGTAAGATAGGTACTTAGAGCTCTATGTCCCCCTCTAGTTTTAACCAAACTCATTTTTGATTAAAGGTCCCGGGTCTGGGCACCAATGTAGGAATTTAATTATCCCACTATACAAGTTTACACGGCACTAAAGCGAAATTATAGGCTTTTGTTCTGCTTAACGAAGAAATAGGCACTGAATCCTTTAAGTTTATATTTACCTATGAATGAGTTAAATATATACGTTTCTTAGTATTAAATGATATTTACACTGCTTAAATCTAATTATATGTTGTTTACACATAGTTAATTTTACCGGCAGCACAAGACGTATGGGAACAATCTCTGGCATTGGAAATTGATTATACAATCTAAAGCGTTTATAAAGGAAAGGCAAACTAATGAAGATCACAAGAACAAAATATATAGACTTAATCAAATGGGATAGAGTCAGGATCAAATCGCAAACGCATATACGACCAAATGAGACAATGATACACAATAGAGTGGAAGGCCTTCTGAAAAACTTCCCTTCTCGTCCCATCGTATAAGGGAAATTGAAACGCTTGCGGCCGGTTGGTCTTAGTGAATCCTTGGGTAATTAGGATGTCGCATAAATTTGCATTTAAACGATCTAGGATCCTACTTTAATAGCAAAATATCCTCATATATCCAGTGTATCCAATGTGAATCATAAAAGAGAGGAAATCAAAGTATATATATTTAATTATGTGTACATTATCACCATTGTGAAACCAGCAAATAAAAGATTCCCAAGACCATGATAAGGTTATGGCACATATCATGGAGTAAAGACAAGTACAGGAAAAAGTAGAAAGAAGTAAAAATATAATAAAATGCCTGTACCCTGTCCCCTAAAAGTATTATTTTTATTAATGTTTTTTTTGGTTTATAAAATTTTGTTTTAATATATTTTCAGATTTGGGATTTTTCAATCAATATCCTGAAAATCAGCCAACCATAAATTTTGCCCAACATTCCCCAGCAAAACTATATTCATTTTGGTATTTATTGAATGCTTGACCTCATTCTCCACACCAAAACTATGCATTTTTTCAAAAAGTTTTTCGCCCATTTAAACCTATACATTCTGAAAGCTGTTGCATTTTACTAGTATTGCTTGAAATGTGCATATGAATTTATATTTAATTATGTTTATTATTCAATCTACCCACTATGTTGTATTATGTCTTCAATATTTTAATTTCTTTTACAAAGTATATATTTGGGTTACTACTAAGCATTTCTTAAACTATTCATTTTTATATAGGAGTAATTATAATTTTAGGTAGAAAAGGCAACAACATTGTGGTTTAACTGTTTTCTTGTCTGAGCGAGTGAAGAGAGTGAGTCAATAAACATATTTTCATACGTTGGATATTATATTTATAAAATAATAATATTGCATACATTCCTTATCTTGTTTGACACTTTGCGTCTCTTACAGATAAAATGGATGCTTTTGTGATAATGACGAAAAGAACTACAGTTTCATCTGATGAGGTTGTCTCAGCGATAGTGACTGCAACTGATTATCCCTCTTGTCAACAGCATGCTTGCTCTTCAAACAAGTTTTCGTTTGCCCCCTGATTCTGGTGGCGTCTCTCACCATCAGCTTCCATCCGATCTTAGTGATCATAAGTCTGCTCAATCTCTTGTTGTGAACCCACCGAAGACTATGTTTGGAAAACAAAGTCACTCGTTCCAAAACAAATGGTATTCGGACTGGTCATGGCTTTAATATTGTGTGGAATAGACTCGTGCTTCTGCTTGCCTTGTTGTAACTATGTTGCTAGTAACGATCGAGATGAGGTGTACACCACAGAAGGTTTCAAAAGCTGGAAAAATGCAATAGGATAAGGAAAAGGTTTTTCCAAACTTATTGGATCAATGTCCTATATGATTGCTATGGCTGCATGGGTAGATCATAAAAAGTAAAGTTTGAGAAAGAAGGTGTTCACTTGAATCTCTCTTCGATACCCAAGTAAAAAAATAGCAGATTCTATTTCTCCAGACTGTTTGAAATAATATAATTTCTCACAGTGAGTTGCCATTCAGAGGGAGTGAGGAAGAGATTGGTGGAATCTATTCAGGATTATTTATGAAAATAATGGAATATACCATGAATATTGACGCAAATTTCTAAAATTAGTTAAACAATTTCAGAAAAGGCAAAATACACATCTCCACATTTTCCAAATTATGTGATTGGAATGATGGCGCAGTTGGTGAAGGAGAAAAGCGTATAGGAGATCAAAACAACAACTACGGGAGTGTCTACCATTAAATGTGATGAGGATAAGGATTCAGCTGGGGTTGAGCTTCTTTCTGTTGTGATGAGGGTTTGTTTCAGAATGAATGGACCAAGTGAAACTCTTCTTGGGCTCTATGAGTTAAAGAGATTTGATGAAGACTAGATCACCGATCACCTTCTTCAGGCTTTGAAAGATTGCGATCTTAAGCTGTTATTGGCACAGTATTATGATGGTGAATCTCTCATGTTAGGCAAGCACTCAGGGGTACAAAGTCAAATTTCTGGTCATGTTCAGGAAAATAGCCCATGCAGGCACTGTTTTAACCATTAACTTCACCTTGTTGTTGTTCATGTTTGTCAGAAAGTGGAAATAGTGCAAAAGTTTTTTGATGTGTGTCAGCTCAGCAGTTGAGTGACTTCTTTGCAAAGCCAAAAAGTCGTTGCTGCTCTGCCTTTGGCTAATGGAACATCGCTGAAGTTGGTATTTGAAGACCACCAACACTATTGTGGAAAATTACATTATCATTTCAACACTGGATTTTTTCGTTGAGGGTGGTCCCATTGACCCGTTAGTGACTGCTATTGGGTTGAAAAGGCTCTAATCCCAAGAGAAGTTCGTATTCTCAGGTACTGTCATGGGTCAAGTACTTGGTGCAATCAAGCCAGCGGATAAGATGCTGCAATCTAAGGAGCGCTCAGTCGCTAATGATTATCAAATTTTTATTGAAATAGTTCATATCATAACGCAACATGCGAACTAAAGAGAAATTTTCAGAACTTCTAGAGCATGTCAGCCTAAATGTTGTGGACATGTTAAAGGACATGAAACAGCTAAACAACTGACAAAACGAGTTCGAAAACATCCCCGCAGTCTGGACTCCTTCAATGTGACTGCATCTACAAGACAAGATGAAGAGTAACCACTGATCTCTGTATATTTTAAAATACTGAATTCACTCACCAACGAGTTGAAGAGGCGCTTATCGGAGTGCAACGGCAAGGTGGTGGCATCTATTCCTACTTTGCTACCATGATATAAGATGCTTCTTAATTTTTACCAAGTGCAACCACTTATTGATTTGATAAAAAAAATAATCAGGAGCGGCTATTAACTTATTTCTGCTTCGACAGGAGTTAGATGTTGTCGAAACATGCTTCAGAAGCAGCTCTTGACAGAGGCATATCAGGAGAACAGGACTGCCATTGAGAAGTTTCTGGAATGGTTCCACGGAACGGAGCTCCAAACACCTTTCCCAAACTTGCACACACTGCTCTGTGCTGCGTTGACTATTGGAGCATCTTCAGCTACATGTGAAGCTACTTTTTCAATGGTGAACTGTCTGTGGCTGAACTACTTGAAATCTTTCTACGGCGAGTCGGTGTTTATCTGTATGAATATTTGTGTGAAAACTTAAATAAATATATACCATAGAAATTTACAATTAATAGAATCGTTTTTTGCCATTTCTCACATTTGAAGACCTTGTTGGAATTATAAATTATGAGCTATAATTTTATTTTCTGGTATGCATTAAAATTGTTATTCAAATGAATAATTCTTTTCTTTTGAAACCTTTACTAGGAGGGATTAAGTATTTAATTATGAGTATGCGCCTACCTAATAATTACGATTTAACATTATGCAGTTAACTAATTATAATTTTTGGCATATATGCCTCTTCTTTCTTGCAATGATGAATTAGTACATATCTCGCTTCGTTTTCGCCAGTCTGAGCATTATATTGATTATTACGAAAAGAGTGAAGTGTTATTCAAGTTCAAATTAGCCCCCTTTAAAATAGAAATAGCCCCCCCAAAAAGAACTGCCTGGCTACGGGGTCGACCATGCTAACCTTAAAATTACGAGAGGATAAAAAGCTACGGATAAAATTGAGTAATAGGCCACTCACACTCCAGTTGTACAACTCTTGTAAGATACCAGGCCGCCAAGTGATATCATAAACCTTCTAAAACTTGTCTTTTGGTTTTGCTATCTAAATTAATATTCGGATTAGGGAAGTATAATCAGTCACATCTAGTGTCATAAGTACCTTTATAAGCTCCTTAGCCAAATTATTATCTTTCCTTCAAAGGGAATTAATTGAGGGGGAATTATCATACCAGTTCCTAACATTAAACACTGCTTTAATTAAGATTTCCCTTGATACCTTATAGAATTGGATTATATCTTGCTCTGTATGAAGAGAACATACCAGGTTATCAATATAAGGACTTTGGGAAAGCATATCGAATTAATTTTCTCCCTTATCTTCAATTAACTTACTAAGAGTTGCGTTAACTAGGAATTAGCTGCTCGTTGAACAAAAAAAAAAACCTACCTGGTATCGATAAGTTATAAGGTGTTCTCGGGGAGTTAATAGAATCACCGGTTTATGTAGGGTTTTTATTTGTGAGGCAGGGTTACCCGTAAAGGGGTGTCGGACGAAGGCGTTTGAGGTCTCACCGTCGAGTTTTCTCTGCCTCCCAAAGTTCTTACGGGAAATCCGTTTATAGGCTGGGTTCGGAAGGTAACTTGGTTATCACTAGATTAAAGGAAGGACTCGAAAATATAATGGTGTTTTATAGGCTCTATTCTTGGCTTGGGTTTACCTTAATTGGGACAAACGAGATAGTCGAGTCGTACGCGGTTTTGTTGTAAGTTTCCCTCTACATTAGATAATTGTAGCTAAGGATGGATGGATTTAAGGACGAGGAACGGACTCGTGACGCCAATAGGATTAATTTTGAATCCGGAATTAAGAGGGATGAATTTATTCTACTAATAATAGTGATGTTCATCTCTCTCCTTTCTTGGGAGGGGGGAGGAATTATCTGCTTGTCTTATTTATACGAGTCTACATTAAGGGGGCGTAACTTAGCTATCCTTAATCCGAGCGCGAGGCGGAGTCTCACAAGTTAAAGTATGTTCGTTTGTTTCTTTGTTGAGACTGCTGAGCGGAGTGAAAGAAGGTGTGTGTGCTCAATGTAGACATATCTGACTGCATCCAGGCTAGCATTGATAGCAAGGTGATAGCAAAGTTGGTTTGTCGTTTCGCAGGTCCACATCAACTTTAGATGATCAAACCGGACTCGGTCCGGCTACCTCGTTATCTTGTATCGAAATCTTTCGACTCGCATCTGTTTCCTCGCGTGTATATGTTTCTGTGTTCTCGTGAAAACCTCCAACTTTCGCTTGCCTTGGTATATTCATGTTTTTCTTAATATATGTACAATTGTGATATAGGTATTTCGCTCTATTCTACATTGGTTCATTTCTACTACATGTCATGTAATTTCAGTTGCTAATATGTGTGTTCAATTTCAAGATTTCATAGGTTCAACAGGGTGCTCATTTGTGAGATTCCTCGTTGAGCCTACATTACTTTACAATTCGGGCGTCGCTACACATGTACAATTATGATTTAACATTATATATATGTTAGTATTTCGCTTTATTCTATATTGGTTCATTGCTAGTACATGGCATATTATTTCAGTATTTAATATGTGCGCCCAATTTCAAGATTTCATAGGGCCAACAGGGTGCTTATCAGTGAGGTTCCTCATTGAGCCTACTTCACCTTGAAATTCAGGCGTGGCTACAATACTCCCCCTCGAGCCACGGAGTATAATAAATGAAGAACTAATATACATCGACTCTGGGTACACAGTTTGTTTCATCTATAATGATACACATTTACATTGCTTTGACACCCATATCCTTATTTTTAATATTTCGAGTTCTCTCTACCTCTTTAACTAGTCCCTCTGATAATAATATATGTAACGATTACAATACATGGTATATTAGGGTGGTCCTTATTTAAAAGAATTTTCATTTTCTTAGGTCTGACCCCACCAAAGTGTTCCTTTTGGTTGAAAAACACCATATGAAAAACTTCATTGAGATATATTAACATTTAGAGGTGGCTCAATGGATCCGAAGTTCCTCTCAGATGTGGTATACGATTTACATACAAATACACCGCAGGCGCCCGTATACTGAGTATAGTTGGTGAAAATGTCCACAGTTTGGGACAAGAAATACAGCATCAGATGGCAACGACAGCAGCATCGTAAATCCACCTAAGAAAAATCAAAGATAAGTTCGGCCCACAGTTGCCACTCATTTTGCACTTCGATGGGAAGCTTATCCCAGATCTCATTGACACTGGGACTGTGGACAGATTGCCTGTGCTACTGACAGGTAATGGCCAATCACAGCTTCTTGCAGTCCAAAAGCTACCATCGAGGAGAGGAGAAGCGCAAACTAAGGTCACCTTTTTGTTCTAAAAGACTGGAATTTAGAGGAAAAGGTCCAGTGAATGGGTTTAGACAGAAACAGCTCTAATACTGGTCGGTACAAAGGCACGTGCATTCTTTTGGAGCAGCTTCTTGCTCGTGAACTTCTGCACATTGCTTGTGATCATCATGTCTTAGAGTTCATTGCTGGAACATCCTTTATGAAAGTCTTTTCGGATGTTCTCTCTTTCAAGCGCTTAAAAACAAGATGGCAATATATTGACAAAAGACCACATATGAAGACTCAACTGATGATTACACGGCCAACGCTGCAGCTGTATTCAAAGATGAAATGGTACAGATCTTTGAGACGGCCGTTAAAGTCACTCAGCCCAGAGATGACTACAGAGAGCTCCTGGAGCTGGCTATCATCTTTATTTGAGTTGTCCCTCATCGAGGCATCCACTTTGCAGCTCCAGGAGCCATGCATCAAGCCCAATGGATGGCAAAAGTGATCTACACCTTCAAAGTCTGGATGTTTCGCTCGCAGTTTAAGCTAACAGCAGGCGAGCATCAAGGATTAAGAGAACTCTGTATCCTCTTTTCACTTATTTACATTAAAGCGTGGGTAACAGCCAGCATTGCTGTGAATGCCCACAGAAATTACCTCAAGTTGCTAAAACAATGTTAGATGTATCACACGATTAATATCGACATATCCAACGGTACAGAGAAGAAGATGACAGGCTAACTGTGGTACCTTTCTGAGGAGTTGGTCGCTTTGGCAATGTTTGATGGTGATTTAGATAATAGCAGCAAGAACAAGATAGTTATAGCTATGAAAGAGAAAGAAGGGGAGGAAAAGCCGCTGAAGCTTGCAACTATCGACGTGAAACGAATTCAAGAGAAGACTTTAATTGACTTTACGACCAAGAAATCAAGACTTCTTTTCAAGAACTTGCGTCTTCCGTAGGGTTTCGTCGAATATCCGGCAAATCAGTGGAAGCATCAGCCCAGCTTTAGTGCTACAAAAAGTTTCATCAGCACATTGGCTGTCACCAACAATCACGCTGAATGTACCGTTGCCTTGGTCGAGGATTTATCTGGCCGTCTCACAAAAGATGAGAAACAATTTCAGTTTGTTCCGAGTGTTGTTGCTGAACACCGCAAAAAGTTTCCTGACCCTCGCAAGCGGATCTTACTCAGCAACACTGAGTGATATTGGTCATCACGACACTCCTGCCAATGAGCAGATAATACCCACTGTAGAAGATCCAGTGGGGAGGGGGGCAGGCTTGTAAATGTTGGGAAGAAACCAATCTAGTGAAATGACTGAGTTCTATACCTCATCTGGGGGAACATCGGTTCCATTGAGCCTCCTCTAAATATTAATACATATCAATAAAACTTTGCAGCGGGTGTTTTTCAACAAAAAAGAACACTTTGTCGGAGTCAGACCAGTGAAAATGATTTTTTATAATAAGGACCACCCTAATGGTATATACAATTGGTTCACAGGCGAATTGTTATGTAGAAAATTATTTGGTGTGCGGACAATTTGCTATCTTCTCTTTTATTTCCATAGACTAGGGCAATGAAATGAACGTAACCGGATATAAAAATAAAAGAATGAGAGGTAGACTCTTATTTTATATACATCTTTATCTTGAGATTGGATTCTCTAGACTTAGGGCGTCTTACAATACTTTGTTTTTTTATTTTTTTATTTTAATAATTACGCAGGTTAGTTAATGGTTCTATGGAGCGTTAGAAGATGAGAATTGCAGCTCATAAATGCGACCAAAATTCGTGCGCGGGTGTGTGTGTGCGCCGCTACTTTATTATTGTTTACTTTTACAGATTTGTGCACACACACCACATTAAATCTACTTTCTTATTCCAATTTCTTATGCTTGGTTGCAACATATGACTTTTGAAGTGGCAGCAATCCTGCGATTCTTTGTTTAAACCATGTGATATTTCGGGGGGTCCGGATGTCCAAGCTGTAGATCCTAAACTGGGAACAAAACCTATTTATTTATTTTTTTCTTTTATATACATTAATTTGTGTACGCACAAAATTAAGAATAATGGAATAACTTTAAATTAATATTTACATTGACTTTGTACACTTGATTCTTTCTACTACAATTAATGTTATTCTTCACACCACCAAACACTGGATTTCTTATCATTTTTAATATTTTTTTAAATTGAATAAGCACTGAATATACGCTGTTAGATTGATCTTTATACCCATTATTCTTATCCGAAACCTTTTTACAATAGCTATTATTAATTTTTGAAAAACTTTACACGAACGTATGGCGTCCAACAGGGTGCTCATTGTGTGGTTCATCGTCGAGCCTACTTATTAACCTTGCAATTTGGGCGTCGTTACAAAGTAATAAAGGGCCTATTGGGATCCTTCAACCAAAGAAAACGAGCAAGATTTTTATCCCCATCTTTAAGAGGGGTTTGTAAGTGAGTCTTTTCACTCTCTGCGATACAGACGAAGGGATGCACTTTAAATTTTAATAAAATATGGAATTAATTGTTAATAAGAGATGGCTCATGATTTAAACAATTCTTCAAAATTCCCTACTCGCAGAACAATCGAATACTACTCTCAAAGGAGTAGTGGCAGAATCCTTCAGAACCCCATGGTGGGATAAGTAATATATTTTTGACCCTTTAATAAGAAGGTGCCTCGGATAAACCTCTTCTATATACCCTCTTTCTAGATATCCACTAAAGATATAATTCTATATCTTTATTTGTGACGAGTCCTTCTGTCTTAATTGACTTGCCTGTCATATTCTATAATCTAGCATTGGCAATCGCGTTGATATCATCTTTAGGAATCATGGCAGTTATACATCCAAGTTCCCCCAATTCATCTACGGTAGCCTTAAGGATTTGAATTCATAACAAGAATTTATGAGGCCAGGTACCAAAACGGAAGACATAACTCCGACCTCATTAATAAATCTGAAATAGTAGTAAGCACCTACCAAAATAGAAATATCATTAACCGTATCGTCTTTAGATGAATCGGCAAGTTTTAGCTTTAGTTTTATCAGTTTATCCTTATTCTTCTTTAATACCAGCATATACAAATTACTCGGAATCTTTTTCACTACAAGTGCCTTAGCACTAATGTGGTCATTTTCAGTGTTAACCTTGAAATAAGACATCATATTTTTTTATAGTTGTGAACTAACGAAGTAAAGTTCTTAAGTTTTGTACTCAAGTAACATTGCTAGAATTTTTACTTCCTAAAATGTCATCAATAATTTGAATACTTTCACTTCTACTTAGCTATTTTTTTTAGGTTACTTTTACTTCATTGCATTTGAAAAGCATAGAAGTATTCGTTACTTCTCAGTTAATTTTGGTCAATCACATACATAGAAGCAAAAGTCAGACGATGACCAAACACAAGCGTGTAATCCTGTTTGAACCAACCATAAGCGCTTGTTTATGTTTGGGCCAATCACATGCATCCTTTCATACCCAACAGACAATTAGTTTGTCCCTCCCGCTTTCCCGCCTGAGAGGGCGTCAGTTTATTAAATTATTCCTCATTGTCCTAGACTCCTAGCCTGATGCCGCAATTCCCACCCATGGCCATACTTGGAATCGTTTTCCAAGTACAAGAAGAATGTGGGAAACTCGGTGAAGCTGCAATGTTTGTTGTGTTTGACTAAAATTGCCGAGGTGACCGCATACATCAATTCGCCTTCAAATTTAACTAAACACAATGAGGTGAGTATTCATGCTTTTAACTATTTAATAAAAATACCTATTGGAGAGGAAAACGTATAGGCTATTTATATTGGGGTAAATATTCAGGCTTTTAACTATTTAGTGTATAGGCTATTTATCAGGTCAGAGACCCTATACACTGTAATATCTACGTTAGCTTGCTAAATCATCCTTTACTTCTACCGGTAAATATTTGAATAAGTATATCTTATTGTGCATTGAAACGTTTATATAATCCATAATGTGTTCCCATTATTTGTTTCTAGGGTACCAAGTGCATTAAGAAACTCTGGCCCAGTCAGTCAAAACAAATGCACGTGGCCTGACCTTTATGGGAAAAGTTCTTATAATATAAATGATTTGATGGTTTGACCCATAAATCTAGTAAGAATACTAAATATTTTTTATCCGCGTGTTCATCCTGGAAAATTACTCCAGTACTCCTCTTTGACGTCCCAAGCTCGGAAGAGGAAAGTAATAAAAATTGAAAGTGAGGGCACCATTCCAAGCAAGCAACAAGATATACTCCCCATTGCACTCAAGTGTGCCAAAATCAAAAGTGAATGAACTAGTCATAAATTTCATAACTTACGGCCTTCATCCCTTTAATTTTGTGGAAACAGAGAGATTCTGCAGCCTTGTCAAGTGCATGCAA
This sequence comes from Ceratothoa steindachneri, assembly GCA_963969495.1. NCBI lineage: Eukaryota > Metazoa > Arthropoda > Malacostraca > Isopoda > Cymothoidae > Ceratothoa > Ceratothoa steindachneri. Next base: position 212,117,671 of record OZ018321.1, read on the forward strand.
CCAGGATATACTATGATTTCAAGGCCAACTGTCTCCCCTCCAAAATTCATGAAGCTGCTTTAGATGTGAAAAGCAAACTTATTGCTGCAATGTGCAAGGCTAAGTATTTTGTAACAACAACAGACTGTTGAGCATGCAGAAGAGGCAGGTATATTGGTGTAACAACACACTGGACGTATGTCAGCACATTTGAACGACACTCCGCAGTCCTCGTCGGCGGTGGCTCCAGCTCAAGTCCGCGCATTAGTTTCTTCTTCAATTATCCGGTCTCCTTGGCTGATTTTTATGCCGGATATGACTTAGGAGACACAGTCTGTTAGAGACAGGGGCCAATCCTGGAAAGAAAGAATGCCGGAAAGAAAGAAGAGACGAACGCCAGTCGCTAAGTAATTTGTTTGGGGCGATCGTGGCTGCTCGACGTCCACGCACGCGCACTTAGCCAGTAATGCGTCCAGTACGGCTCAAAACATGGAGACATGCGGTTTCGGCAAGGTTGGTTGCATCGGGCTGCCGGGTTCTTGGTCTATCAAGGCCTACCTTTGTCGTGCCTGCCTTCTGGGTGCTGCCCTCCTCTGCCGGAGCGAGACATGGTGATCTAATATGACACATTTCTGATTGGTCCACCGTTGGGGTCTTGTTGTTGGTGCGTTTAACCTGGAACTTCATCCACGACCTTACCGCCTTGGGTGACCCTGCCAGCAGTTTGAAACTCCTGATGGCCTCGCTCTTGGAATCAGTGAAACACTCAAGCCCTTCCCTGGTATATGATAATGGTATTGTCCTGCTTGCCCTTTATTCACAGGCCCTGCAAGTTCTAATAAGTATAGCGCTGCTCTCTTTGGAGAAGGTGGCATGAATATTAACGAAGATAAGTGCGCTTACATGGTGTTTGGGTATAATCTCAATGAAATATCTCGGAGTAAATCTCTCGTCTGAAATCATAAACGACGCTGATATCCTGAAGAATAAGAAGGACTTCCTCTTTCAATTTTCACTACATCCTCTGGATGTAGTTTTCTAGGGAGTTTGGGTGCCTTAAAAAAGAGACCGTTTGACTCGGATGACCTATGATGGGCCCTTGTGGCTTTTGTCATCTGTTATATTATATTGTGGGGGACTTTGATTTTGTCTTTCCCTGGCGATGGTGCTTTTTGTGGGTGGGTTTTGACGGAGGCGGATGACCTTTGATAGGCCCTTGTGGCTTTTGTCATCCGTGAAATTATGTTATGTTATGTTATGTTATGTTATGTTAACCTGTTTGAACGAAAGCCGGGGATGCACGCGGTTCGTTTACATAAAGAGACTCTCGGGGCGCTGATCAAGGCATTGCAATCTTACATCTGATTGGCAGATTCAAATCACATGATGTGACGTCATAAAGGAATGAGATCGTTTTACAAAATGGATTTCGATTCCTCACAAGAAAAATTCAGCGTTTTACAGAAATTGCTAGTTAAAAGATAATAGATAGTTGTATTAATGACATTTCATTCTATACTTCGAGCAACTGACTCAAATATATTATTCGGATCAATTGGCAACATTCCTACCATGAAAAGTTGAGCAGTTATATTTAGAAAAGCAATTTTGATTGTGATGTTTACATCTTAAACAATTAGTACAGAACTTTAACAGCTGTGCGCGCAATCAAATATCTTAAGCGGTTGTCGCATTGTGCACATCGGGGAGAAAGAGACTTACTTTTTGAGATTTTGGAGTTGAATATTTTTCCTCTGTTTTTCTATTATCATGGGACAGACACTTTTGCTTTATCGGAAAAGCTGAAACACGTACCTTTGCACCTTCGGTTAATCCACCACTGTCTGGGTGACTATTTCCCGCTCCAGAGCTTTGCAGAACTCATCATGATCCCCAATACTCTGTATTTTCATTCAAGGATCTATGTATTTTATTTCTAATGTGTGGGGGAGTGGGAAGTTTCCTCATAAGCACTGTTGACAAAACCCGCACTGAAAATCTCTACACCCATTGCCTTTAGGCTTCGTAAATGGCATTAATAAGCAGCACGGTAGTCACCAAGTGATTGCAAGGTATCAGAGGGTTCACATAGGTCAAGTATAGCATATTCGTGAGATTATACTAGTACTCGTTTGTCTCTGTAAGTCCTTTGTAATAACTCGTAGGCCTCGAGATAATGGTCACTTGAGATTGTAAATCCGTCCACAAGTTTAAGTGTCACTCCTTTTAACTGACCTATAAGGTATGTGAACTTTTGGACATTCGAAGTATTAAGTATATGAATAGTGTTATGATAGAGGTCGTGGAAATGAGTTCAGTGGAGATTAACTTTAGATCAATTTACCTCCTTTGAAAGATTTCGGGAATGATTAGCTTCACTCATGGACCGAATGCACTCTTCGGCTGCTAATATGGCTCGCCTAAATTTGTTTATTTCGCACGAATTCATAATTTCCTCACCTATACAATCCCCTTCTTCCATTCCTTCTATTATTCGGTCATTGATAAGCAAAATTTTACCGAAATTAAATTTTAGTACGTCAAGTTTAGTTTTAAGGGTCACTGGATCCAGAGTGAAATCTTTAGTTAAAGAATATATTAACTAATCTTATGGCATTGATCTACCAATAGCAACCGTGAACCTTAATAAGCGACATAATTTCGGGTCTTTGGTACCAAAATAGGAAATAGGTGTTAGAATTGAAAGGGGTAACCTTTTTCACTTACCAAGAGGGCAAATAATATTCTCTAGGTGCAAGCAATATATAAAATTATCACAAATCATGAAACACTCGTGAAGGAAATAAATGATGTGATACGAGGTTAAGTGCCTTAACAAAGGAAGTAACTATAGTATAGTTAGATGAAATGGGAAGCCCACCTCTCACTTTCATACTTATGGAAAAAAAACACATTTGCATATAATTAGATATTCAGATAGATCGATAGATAATTGCAGTTCACAAAGTTTACGTTTTGTTTTCAAAGCTCAGCTGTTCTTTATCCCAGTCTCTCATATGTGTCAAAACTTTGTAATGAGTTTTCAACCGTAAATGGTACAACAGCAAATTTCTTCTGTCTAACCATTCAAAACCCAAACACTGGGGAAAAGCTCAGATGTTTTAAATATCAAATTCTCTCATGTTTATCAATTTTTACACTCCGATGATATTGCTGTAAGAATCTACCATGTAAGCAAAAGTTAACGAAAACACTGCTTAGAAACAAATGCTTAGGAATTTGTTATACTATAAAAAAAACCCTTTTCAAATTACCGGTTCCACTCAAATCTAAGATAGGTTAGGAAAGTGTGTATGCTCGCCCACTGGTCGTAAAAGTAGCAAATAAGCAGGCAGTGGGACAGTGTTGGAAAGTGACCTGCCATTCTTAGGTTAGTATTGGTAGAATCACTTAAAAAGCATGTGAAAACACCCCCTCATGCAATATAGGATTTAAAGACTTCCATTAAATTAGCCAATAGTATCCTATTGGTAAACTCCTTTGGGAGTGAGACTCCACTTCTCTCATATGAAACTCTTGTAAACTTTAGATCAGCAGGCATTCTGAGCAAATCTTGCATTTTGAATCAATCTAAGCCCATACACCTTCTTTTGCTCTGAAATTAAGATCAAATCAATATCGTTAGGCTACCATATTGAAGGCGAGAAGTTTAGGTTTCATTTGAGCAGTTTTAGTGCAAATTATTCGGGCACTGAGCTTTAAAGAATTTGCAACATTTACAATATATCTTATCGAAATAATTGAGCTAAAAATACATTTTATATTTCCGTATCAATTTTAGTTAGAGTAGGCATTGTTTATTTGTGGAAACGGGCTAATATTGGGCAGGCACTTGGTGTTTTTAATAAATTAGTTTGAGCTTCTCCCTTGGTTACTCTTAGTAGTCATAGTAACAAGTGACGATACCATATTACCGCATTTCCCCCAAACTCCCTCTTTTTTTGACACCAGAGATTCGAACCCCATTTTGAGACGATGGATCAAACCTTTACAACCCCACCATATCCCACACTCCCACCAAACTCATCAAACACTGTATACCCCCACATTTTGAACATAAAACGTCTACTATCATTACCAAATCCAGTTTGAAAATTAAAAGGAACAGTAATGGCGTATGGGTAGAACCTCACTTAAACATATAGTTTAATGAGCTAGAAGAATACTTCCACCGGAAACCGACATTAGTTCCAACTGGCCAAAACAAAATCACAGAGGCAAAACGCTTAGTACATGAATCAGAGGGAAATGTCCATTCGACTTTTGAATACCAACTTAGTTTTAAAAATGCCACAACATGGCAAGCTTTCAAAGAGGCGCTCCACCATCATTATAAACAAATTAATGAAGAACAGCCCTTGACTGGATTAGCTGCGGTATTCACTCTGAAGTGGAATAAAAACAAGAAAGAGAATATACACACTTTTACATGCGGGGTACATAAAACAGTCGGGGAAGCCCTTAAAGTTCTAGGTACCATAGTTGTGAGGTCAAAGGACAGTATGCTGCTGAATGTAGGAATCCCCATACTGTGCTGTATTCCGTGAGGGGATCCACAAGAGAAGTGAAACCCCAAAATGTGAAAGTTACAGCCAAGCACCTGTAGCACTGAAGAATGCGAGTGTGTTTCCATCGAAACCACCACAACGAACCCGTACCGGTCGAACAGGGAACCGATTTGTAGGGTCAAGTACAAAGAATATTCGTGTAGTTGGGGCTGAATGAGATGATATTCTCACTGCTTATGAAGAAGAATTGGGGTATCCTGAGCTTTACTCAGAGGTTGAGAGCCCGTACTATACGGAACCTTTTGAAGGAGAGTCCCTCCGCCAGACGAAGGACCTCCTCAGTATTAAGTAAATCCCTTCCCATTAGGCTAGTACCAATAAACTCATTGCAAGAATTAGTAGTAAAAGGGACGAGTAAGGCAATTGCCGGCTACCTCTATGTTTAATAACGGAGCGGCAAGTTCCCTAGTAAAACAAGCCTTTGTGAATAAATTGCTAACTTGGTACCCAAGCAGGCCTGAATCATATCACCAAATCTCGTTTTAGATTGACCAATGGGCAAGGAAGCAAAATTTCTACTTTTGGTGAACTAGAATTCTATTTATGTGTGGATGATGATGCGTACTCAATCCTAGTTTAAATTGTGGATAGAATTATGAACCAAAATGCTTATGAAATATACCTAGCCGGTAAGCGAGTTCAAGGTAGAAGAAATACACATGCGTTCACTAACGGCAATGTTCAAGCACAATGTTTACGTGAGTCAAGTGCATCGAACCCTGAGGAGGAGGATGCACCCACAGAGATATTTGAGAGCACAGAGGCACCCGAGTTAAGTGATGATTTTTTAGACAGTTTGACGGATAAAGAGGTCCCGCAAATGTCTAAGGATGAAACTAACAGTGATGTACGACGACTAAACGAGATGAATATGTTACGTGATGAGCTAAGAGAACCATCACCCTGTTCTACGAGAACCATCCATCGAACAAATTGGAGTCCATGAGTTGAGTCACAAAGGAAATAAAGTGTCAAATTCCTCAGATGTCGAGTTGAATCAAGGGAGTCGTGTGGTGACCCTTGTTAATACGAGCATATAAAATTACGGCCGCGTGACGAGCTGTAACAAAGAAGATTCTGTGTTTAAAAATAATTTAGCTTGTAGTTGGGTGCAACTACCAATAGAGATCATAGTGAAAACTAAAAACTGAGTAGAATTGTGTGTCCCAGGAAATGTAAAAATAAAGCCCCGAGAAAGAGTTCATTTTAATGTAAAAATAAACGGATTAAATGGAAGAAATACTGAACCTGAGGATGGGTTAGATGCTATAGAAAATGGATACATAAACAGATAACTATTTATCGCAGAGACTATCGGTCATAGTGAGGATGAGTCAATTCTTGGCGAGGAGTTAAATAGCGGATCGGGTTTGTTTGAGGTACTCGTAATTAATGGTCAGAGAGTGAGCTCTGTGACCCGAGTAGAAACCCCTTCGGAGAACCAGGTATGGTTTTCCCCCCAAATCGTTATTTTAAGAATGAAGAGCCAAGAAAGGAGAATCCCCCTGCAGGTGATCAACGGGCAGAACAAGCCCAACAGGGATAAGGTATTTGAGCTAATATTTGGTAAAATAAATATCGCTCTTGTAAGGCTCCTACACGTCCCATCTGGGTACGTCGCGATCTGCGAACGAGAAAAGGACGTAAAAGCTATTACGAAAGAAGAGGCTCTAGAAATACTAAGAACCATTGGACTACAAACTGCTATCCCTCCACAAATACAAGTTCATCGCAGTGTCGTTTGCAAGAGACTCGATCCTTGGTTTGGACAACATAATAAGGAAGAAATAAAAGAAGAAATCGAGCTTAGACAAAAATGGGCGAAAGTAACAGATATAATCAAATTCAAGAACAGGCGGGACAATAGCGACTACACCCATGTATTTTAGGTTGTCTTCGCAGAAACTTCGATGGCCCAAAAGGTGAAAGAACAAAGCTTGCTTATGTTCAACGCCAAGGTGAGTGGAGACCAGATAGAAAGAGAAGAATTCTTTCCAGTCCAGTTTTGCTTTCGCTGCTATAAAATGGAGCAGTACGCCAACAAAGACTGTAAAGAGCCTGATGAAACGTGCTCCGAGCGCAGCGAGAAGGGACACCACTGGAAGGACTGCCAGACAACTACGAGAGGTGCACCAACTGCGGGCAAGGCCATATATCAATGACTATGTTATGCCCGGTTAAAAAAGAAATAATAAACAAAGAAAAATGAAAAGAAACAGGAAGAGGTACGCAGATCAAACACTACTTACGCATAGTTAGCTAAAGCCGCGTACAAAGAAACAGAAACAAAGAAACATATTTGAAGATAGAGAACGAAGAGTTTACAAAATACTGACGTGCATCCTCTATGCTTACGTTAGGAATCTAACCCAACCTGGTTGCTTCGGAAAAGAGCTTAACCAAATGCTGACCAAAAACGGAATGAGCAAAATGTGGTTTCTGGACAACTCTCCATCAGGAGACGTCCTCCAGCAGCAAATGGTTCATAAAAGTGCAAATGATATGGACGCCAACAAGGAAGTAATAGAGAATGAAACCCAGGAACTTAAAGCTGATGCAGGAAACCCCACACAGGTTCAACCTAATAGTAAATTCACGAAGAGAAGCGAAACGGTGGAACATGCATCAACGGAATCCACTGACTACTCGGACTCTTCCGACTCAGAAGACCCTAAAAATAAGAAAATTAAAAAAGGCAAGAAAACCAAAATACCGCTCGACGCGGACAGGATTAATCTCACTATTCATGCGTCAGAGAAATTCCCCTTCCCTGAAAATATGGACGAAACAAAAATTCTAAACGGAGTAAATAAGAAAATATATAAATGGGAGTACGACGCATCGATCGAGGTTGAAGTGGTTGAGAAGGCCCTACTACGCCATAACGTTACTCTATACGAGAATTCGTGTGAGCAGGTCTCCAACACAGAATTTAAAAAATAGAGGAACGAAAGAAAAAGAAACTTCACCCAGAAACACTAGTAGAGAAAGATCAGCATGGAGAACGTAAACAATAGATTGAGGATTCTGACAATCAACGTTAATGCATGGGAGAGGAAAGCAACTGCATATGGAAACATATTCCGTGTGCTTGACCCCGACATAATACTGATAACGGAGCACAGTATTGACACCACAAGGGGTCAACTCAAAATACCACGATACAGAGTGCTCATGAAGAATCACTCAGAGAAAAGGTTCGATGGTACTGCAATAGCTGTTAGAGGTAACCTCACGTTCAAACGTCTCCCAGAATTGGACGAATCTTTTGTGGCGATGCAACTTCCCACATTGGTGGGAAACCTCACGATAGCTCAAGCCTAACAACCCTCTCGCCGAGCCTATCTACCCGTCATAAACTTCTGTACCCCTTTCGGGCACCGGAGAATGGCATTCTTGGGGGTGACCTCAATGCTAGATGCCGAATGTCGGACTACTATGGTAGAACTAACGAAATAGGCCGAAACTTGGAAATGATAATCGACAGGAAAAATATCCAGAGGATAGGGCCAGATTTCCCAACCTACATCACTTACAGATCAGCATCCAAACCTGACATTATCATGACGAGCGGAGGCTTCTCCTTCAACTACCATAGCGAGCCGGGCCCAAACAATTCCCATCGACCACATTGCGGTATTAACAACAATTTCACTCGCGCCGATCCAGCTGCCAGTCACACCACGTAAGAACTACGCCACCACTGACTGAGACCGATACAAGACTCTACTCCGACAATACGCCCCAGCCGACCTGAGCGAGGCTATATTGCAGGAGATAGACAATGAACTCGAAAGAGTAACGACTTCTATCATCGAAGCTGACTGCGAGTGTGTTCCCAGAAATGGATACAAAACGCTACCTCAGCCCAGATGGACAGACGATCTGAAGAGGATCGCACATGTGCATAGAGAAGTATACGAAGAGATTAGGCGGGAAAGAAGCGCGTTACTACGCCGGCTAAGCTTCGAACTAAAGGATGCAATAAACATCCAACAGGCTGAGATCTGGGACAGCCTTATAGCAGGAATAGACAGTGAGGTGTGCCCGGCTAAATTCTGGCACCAAATCAGGAAACTGAAAGGTTTATAAGAAAGAAAAAGGCTCGGATCAAAGAGGATGAGAAATATATCGAGGACCCAGCCGTTCTGGGGAGAAGATTCAGAACATACTGGGAGAAAGTTTTCTTTATCATCGAAGAAGACAACGAAGAGTTCGACCAGGAATTCGAAGGCCGTCTGATTGACGATCTGAATCAGATAATATACCGCACGCATCCACACTACCACGCGGGCATGGGAAGGGAGATGGTTGACCATGGTCGTCATAAAACAACAGAAGACGTCATGGCTATGGTGAAATCCTTCAAACAAAAGGCACCAGGCTGGATAAGCATCACCAAAAGCAATTTGGAAAATGCCCCACAGCAGATCATTCAGGCAATCACCAACATCTTTAACTCTTCCCTGAAAACGGGCTACTTCCCCGACGGTCTAAAGGTGGCCAAAATCATCTTTATACCCACGGATGTTAAGCCCCCAGATCAACTGGTGAATTACAGACCAATCTCCCTTCTCGAGTTCGTAGGTAAAATCTACGAAAAATTCCTAGCAAACCGGCTTCAACAACAACTAGCCGAACTGGGAACTCACAACCTGTTGCAGCACGGGTTCCAAAAAGTGCGAGGAACGGAAACTTCCCTCGCCCTCCTAACGGAGAAAATAGCCCACTGTAAAGTAGAGGGGAAATACGTAGATGTGGTGCTGCGCGATGTACAAAAGGCCTTCGATAAGGTTTGGATGAGGGTCTCTAATTCAAAATCCTAAACCTTCAGGATCTTGGGTACAAAACCGACATCGATACCAGAATCTCCCTAGCCAAAAGGCATCTTTGGAAACTATACAGATTCTGGAACCTTAACGCTCCAAACAAGAATAAGCTATCCACTGCCTTGGTACGCTCCATCCTGGTGTACCCGGCAGTGATAACTCAGATAGCAAGTTTTATGTACTTCTCTCAGGACGATGCAGAGAGTACAAAATAAAGCCACCCTGCTAATAACTGGGGCTAGAAGAAGCGACCGTATTAGGCAAACAGACCTGCACGCAAGAGCAGAGCTTAAACCAATTAATACAGAAGTTCAAAGGCTAGGGATAAAGACTTGGGATAAGATAGAGCAAACTATTATACACACATTCGACAACCTTAACATTGCAATCCAACAGCAGAAGTGACACAAAGTTGCAAGGTCATCATTATTCCCAAGCGGAAGAAACTGCACGGGAGAGGCAATAAACCAAATATATATATAACCAAGATCGGAAATACGAACATAAAGACAGAACAACCAAAATGAAAACCGAACAAAGAAGAGATAACGAATAAGACCATATAAAATAAAGAAATAAAAAGACAAACAATAAAAAGAGGCGAAATACCTCTCTTTTTGTAATAAAATTAAACAAAAGAGGCGAAGATTCCATCAATGGGAAAAAACAACAACAACAAAACAAGAAAACCAAACCAAACCAAACAAACTAATTTAAAATAAAATAAAAATAAATAAAAGAGGCGAAGAGCCCATCAAAAGAAAACGAAATAAAAAAGTACGAACTAATGTACGAATAAAATAAAAAATGAACAAAAGAGGCGAAGTGCCCACAAAAAGAAAGAGAAACAAAATAAAAATAATAATAGACGAAAATGAAAACAAAAGAGGCAAAATGCCCACAAAAATAATATTAGGCTAATTAAAGTTAACAAAAGACAAACTTGAAAGGCTAGAAAGTTACGACGGAGGAAAAAATAAAATTAAATAAATATATATATTTAAAAGGAAGATTCAGACCGGTCTAAAATGCCAACAGTAGGAACCCTAGAAGCAAAAAAAATAAAAAAAGACAACAAAAAGGAAAAATATAGTAGTAAAACGAAGGTGATGCCCTCGCAACCAGGGTAACAAAAACTGAAAAACTTCTTTACCCCTATCACACCTACCACACATTTCACCACCTAGCTCATCAAAATCAAAACTGACTATTTGTCGCTCCGATCTAGTTCTCTGGCAAAGGAGGCAAAGGAAAATGAAAGTTTTCAAACGTGCTTCTTTTAACGGCGTTCAACTCGGGGACGCTGAGATGTTGGTAGTATGGTTTCAGGCTGAAGTTGCACGTTAATTGCCGGTTTGTTCATTTGAATAATGACGGCTTCGGCCATCCGCAATCTTCTGCGGTTTTGGAGTCTCAGGATGATGATATATAGGTCAAAGGCTTTGCGAATGTTTCTGTAGACCTTAGAGCCCCAAAATTATTATAACAAAATAATAATAAACAAAAACTAAGAGGACTATTCGGAACCGCTACTACGATTCGTCCCAAAACAACGTATATGCACAAATATCCACTTCCACAACAACCCTGGAAAAGGACTAACATGGGTATTTTAGGACCTCTTAGGAAGACACCAAGTAACAATAATTATATATTTGTATTTACGGACCCCTTTACCTGACCAAACAGCTGAAAAAGATGCCAAAGATCTCGTAGATCGCATCATCAAAACTCACAGCGCACCCAAAGTAGTGATCTCCGACAACGCTGCCAACTTGACTTCCAAATTAATGGAAGAAATCTGTAGGTTGTGCAACATAACCAAGGTGCACATAGGCCCTCCATCCCCCCCGCTCCTCAAATGGTTTCGTGGAACGGCAAAATCGGAAAATTTTGAGTCTTCTCCGATCAATAGTAGAAATCTCAACCTATTGGGATCAATGTCTAGCCCTCGCCCAGAGTGCCATTAACTGCGCTTATCATGTAGCAATTGTAGATACACCCCATTTAGCATTATTTCACTATGACACATGCTTCCCCTAAGATATAATTGACTCGGAGGTCGCTTTGAACCCTCACTACGGTGCACGATCCTACAACGCAGACGTCGCAAATGAATTAACAGAACGTGTTTTTAAATTTTGTTCGAAGGAAATAAACAGACAAAATACCCAAATGGAGCAGCAACAACACCGAAGGACTTCACCGCCACGTGTCATTTTCGTCGGGATGCGATGCTATATTAAGAGCATCGAACCCCTAAACACTAATCCGAAACTATAACCTAGATGGGATGGACCCTATAGAATAATGAAAGACTTTGTCAGAAACAGGTTCGAAATCCTTGATCTTAGGGACCTAAAATGCGCAAAACTAGTGCATGGAGGTCATCTAAAAATAGCCCAGAAGCGACCATTTCCAAAAGCGGATGGCACAATCAGAGTTGGATCAAATACTGATTTTTATAAGTCAAATACAAATACTTTTATTTCTGAATCGAAAAATACAAATACAAGTACTGGTTCAAAAAATACAAATAAAAATACAAATACTCCTATTCAAAAATGAAAATACTCTTGAAATTATACAAGAAAACATAAACAGATACCTTTTTTCTCTCTAGTTTACATTTTACATATCATAATTGCATTTTATCGTCATTAATATCCGGAAGGTTTCCGGGCCGAGTTTTGTTCACTCAGGAGTGTAAAAATTGCTGGCCTTGCTAAACACCCTCTCAGATGGGGCAGACGTTGCACAGCACCCTAGAATATTCTTGGCGAAATGCTTGAAAATTTTGAAGCTTTTTGTATCACGCCAGTACCTCAGTGGGTTGACATCAAAAGGCAAAACACCTTCTTCTAGGTACGTTTCAAGTTCTGCCACCACCATTGTAGTGTCGTTTGTTGATGCACTTGCCATCATTTGCCCAGCTGGAGGCATGTAGGCAAAAAGACGAGGTCGTTTTGCACTCACGCTAGCCTCGTCTTGATTCATGCTCATGGAGACGAAAGGTTCACTCTCTTGAATTACTTTCTTATTCAAGGTCGATTGAGTTGACTCGGAAAGAATTAAATCCACAATCCTCGAAACCTTTTCTTTTTTTGCATTTCCTTACATGGCATCCATGCCAGCTTAAACCTGGGGTCTATGAGAGCTGCGGCAATGACATCAGTCCTCTCAAGAAATGGATGCAACCTCTTCTTGATAAGAGACTGTAGTGCATTTGCCAAGTTAAAGCAGTAGATTGGTTTACTTTCCGTGAATAGTCTGAAGCTGTGCTCAAGGCCAAATATAACTGGTGCAACGCAAGAAAGTGTAACCATATTTTCTTCTTCCATTTGCGTCATCGCTTCTTGGAACGGTTCCAAAACATGTATCACTTCTTTCATCATTGCTATTTCCATTCCTTTCAACTCTTCTACAGTTCGGTTCGATCCTAGAAGACCAATAGCTGAGTTGACTCCGTCGGTTTCCTTGAAAACTGACTTAAGCATTGTCAGTTGAGAGTTCCATCTAGTAGCATTGGCAGACTGCAGTGAAACTCCAATATTTTCCAAGAACGGTGCTGCCACAGTAGATCAACTTATTGCAGCTACAATACTACAGCACTTGTGTATCACAGTTGCAATTGTACTGTTTCTGACACAGGGATCATTGAAGGCATCTCGTATGCAGAATTGTTGTTGTGTGTGCAAAGCGACTGAACCGATCCGGTGGAAGAAGGAAAAGCACCTCATTCAGATCAAGTTTTTCTTCCAAAATATCAAGGTCAGTGGTATCTTCATTTTCATCGCTACTTTCATTCCTTACTTCATCTCCATATAATCCTGGTAGACAGAAATCAAATGCTCTCACCATAGACGAGGCATTGTCTGCAACCACCTTCTTCACCTTGCCACGAATTCCGAATTTAGTGACTATATCCTCATATGTTGTAGCGATGTTCACAGCTGTATGTCGTTCTATAAGCTGATCGCAAGCAATGACGCGCGACTTTAGCTCCCATGATGAGTTGATGAAGTGTACAGTGAAAGCAAGAAACGATATCATTTTCCGATTTGTCCAAGGTCCAATGTAGAAGTCTAAGTATATCCATGCATTAGTGCATACATAAATACACCGACACAGCTGCGTGTCCGCCCCTTCCTTATTCCAAATTCGCCTTTTCGCATCGAATCACCCTCACCCATTTTCGCGCCGTCATAAACCCGCGGTTGGATACGAGGCAAGCTCGGATGGCGGCGAGGCGTAAATATTTCGCCTGTCCTGGTAGCAGACAAAAGGTCTTTCGAACGACGATACGGATTTAATGAGAATCCGGTGCTCTTTCTCGATTTTAGCTCTTGAGGGAAATAAAAAGGGAAAATTCTCCCTGGAATCGGGCAGAAGATCTTGGACCTACGTTGTGTGTGGAGCTAGTCTCACAAAGGAAACAGTTCACCCGTTGCAAGGAAGGAACTTCGGGGCATTGGTTGTTGCCGTCACGGTACTTGTAGGTGCCAAACTTCTCGCAGACCCCACCCCCTTGAGAGTCAGAGGTTACACAGGACCTCCTTCTGCGGATTACCCTAGACGCAGCTAGGTGATCATTTTGGCTACCGACTCCAGGTGCCAATAATCGGAACGGACACTTCGAGGAGAAGAATTCTTATTTGAGTCACAGTTTGACTCGCCTTCGTGATCCGGCCTAGGATCATTACATCAAGACACTGGTCTAGGATTACCCCCACATTCGGTAACCTCGGAGGACCGGTCTAAGTGAGAAAATCGTTAGAAGAAGAAGTCCTTCACCGTCATCCTCCAAATACTTACGAACTCTGAGGTATCGTTAAAGTGAATTATTTCCTCTCCTAACTTCACCAGTTTAACCGTTAACTAGAATTTCCATGGCGAGCTCATAACCTCGATTATTACAAGTGATTAATTCAGTGCTTAATTCCATAATATTTTTCAATTCATTCTGTCGGGTGCAATTAAGACGCAAGCATCCTCACGACATTATATAGATTTACCTAATTCAGTGCAAAGACTAATCCTAAAAATAAAGTTGAAACATCACAGTAAAGAAACAAAAGTATAAAGTGATTAATAACAAAAAATAAGAGCAATTTAAAAAAAAACCTATAAAATATTAAGTGAAAAAAATAATAAAATAAAATTAACTAAAGAAAATAATGATAATAAAGTGGTTAAAACAAACACAAACCTAATAGATTAAAAGTAACTTAAAAATATATACAACTATGTGTGAAAAGGAAAAAAAAGATGGAGAAACCTGTTGATTATAAAATTTAACAAGTACTTTAAGTCATTACCGTTCAAATTAAACTTAATAAAAGAGAAACAAAAATATAAATCAATGAGTTATCCCAAGAGACTATCTCTTTCAATAATTAAACATTCAATTAACACATAATATTATTATGTGTTATTATTATGATAATAAACCCACCGAACAAGAGAGAGACATAATATTCTTTACACAACACTATTCAAATAAAGACTGAATGAAATTACGCTGTTCACGGCGTGAGAATGTTCTAGAAAATCACGCGTTCGCGCGACGCGTGCACTCCGCGCGTACCAGATATAACCGGTTTATAATATCTCTTAAATCATGATTCTCTCCGACTCTCAGTCTCTCTCTCTCTTCTCTCTCTCTCTCTCTCTCTCTCTCTCTCTCTCTGAGTTTGCATATCCTCCTCAAATGGCTTAGACTCGAAATAAAAATACAAATACTTTCTTCACTGGATTCCAAAATACAAATATAAATACATGAAAACTGTATTTAAATACAATTTAAATGCAAATACAATTGTATTTGATCCACCCCTACTCCCATCTAACTTCTTGATACTTTCGCTAAAACTCCAAGCATTCCTTCACGTTTTGATCGCCATGCCATTCAGAACATTATTATTGCAGTCTGTCTCATCTCTACCATACACGATACACCCTGGAGATATTTAAAAACATTGCACTTGTTCAAGGGTTGCACCACGGACTCCAATATACTCCCTCCCCACCCTCACCCCCTAAATACCACGCCTATACTTCTATTAATACTACCATTCATTGAATTGTTTGATTGCACGGGAATTTCCCACCGAACGAATGGGAAAAACGAGTTGGTTGACTCGATAGGCCTTTTATAAGCCTCGATCCCGGGGGTAAATTCTTTCAAATAAAATAGGCCCTCAATGATGAAAAGGGTGGGAACCTCCTTTCAAAATGTCAGATCTACCACACCCTTCAGGGTACGAGTAGAGGTGGTCATTGATGGTCAATCCGGAATCATATGCGCAAATCGAGAGTAGCGAAGCCAATTTGTTAAAAAATAAGTGCATGTTACAAATGACAGAATTCTCTCCCGAGCGAAACAATAACAAATAACTAGTTTCCTTTATTTTCCAGCACTTACCGTACTAGACATGGTCCGTGACAGCATCTTTTATCGCCATTGTGAGAGAACTTTCGGATCCGCGTTTAGCCGGCCACAGAACCTATGCGGAATTAGTCGCCTTCTACAACATACTTTCTTAAATTTAGAAGTGTAATATAAACCAGTTTAAGACGAACAAGAACGCATTCTATGGAGCGAGATAGTATGAATTCAAACTATAGCAATGTAGTATTAACATTTTCAAGTTATTTCTGGTCGAAAAAAAACAACTGATATGACGACAAAATACCCCACAATGTTATCAGATAAAACCCATGAATATCAATAAAATGGTAAAAAATATTAATTTAAAGTATTTTGTACGGATTCAATACAGTGACGTGTGAGAAAAATGTAAGAAAGACATAAATAAACAAATATTTCGAAAGAAAAAGAGCATGCATTCTGAAATTGTCTTCAGTTGCACGTGAAATGCGGTGACGTAAAGTCTATATCAATTTCGGAGTTCCGGTGTGTAAACAGGAGACCATTCTTGTTTGTAGGTTCCGCTAGGAAGGAAAATCACATTTCCGGAACAGTTAATCGCACCAGCTAAATGATACTTGCAACCTAAACGCGTGAGCAATAACCCCAATTGTAAAGTGTAGCGGAAATATATAGCAAGATAATTAAAACTGGTGGTTGGGAGTGATAAACTTCGTGAACGGAAAAGTTGTGCGTGTTAAGGTTTTGGGTTGAATTAATTTCAAGGGCAATTCTTGGTTTAAGCCCTTTCCAAAAATATTTAAAAGCTTTCCATTTAGTTCATTAATTATTTCCCTCCTTTGTAAATCAAATATTAGTGTTCTTTCTAAACTGTTATAGCAGACTACACTTAGTATCCTGGTCCTGTGCATTTTTATTGTTTCCAGCTTATTCATATTTTAAGTGTCCTAATTACTAAAGGCCACGCCACTCTTCACGTAAGGACCGAGAAGGTAATTATCACTAATGCATGTCTCCATTAGGCCCGGTATTTAACTCTGCAGTTAAAAAACTCATAAAAACATCCGCAATCTGACTTAAAATGTGAATCTTTCCATGGTACCTGCCGAAAAAAAATCCTTCCCCCAGCGCTCTCTCATTTCAATAGGCCTAAAATCAAAGGCCCAAGATCTTTAGTCGCTTTGTTCGGTAAGTAGGCCACCTATCTCAAGTTTCGTGAATGTGGTTATAAGCATTGGCACATATCTATACACCCAAGAGTACAAAGCCTATTGGATGAATGACTTTCAATACATATTGATTTTTCCCTGCACCGGGGTGAATGAGCTTTGCTGAGCCAATCCTTTCCAACTTTTAATTTCTCACCTTTTCAATCACCGCTGTATCTACATAATTCTAATTTGAGTTATTCTTTTATTCATTGTTATTTAGTCATGTCTGGTTATTTATTATAAACATATTTTAATCACTTTATGAGTCATTATTTATTCACTTTTTGTTAATATTATTTACTTCTCTCACTTTAGATTATTTATCAATAATTTATTTTAGTCACTTGTTTTAATCACTTTATTATCCATATTATCGCTATTTATTCTACTTTATTTACTCACTCTTCGTTATTATAGTTACTTTACTATCGCTATTTATTCTACTTTATTCACTTTTCGTTATTATAGTCACTTTATTATGGCTATTTTTTCACTTATTGTTATTCACTTTCAGGTATTATTTATTTTTCGCACATATCACTTTATTATCATTATTTATACATTATTCTACACTTTTTCTTACGATAGTTTATCACTCAATTTCCGATCTTTTTGGCCACTTTTTAACTTTTTGTAGGTGGAAATTTTGACGGTGTGAATGCACGAGTCCGGGACTAACATCGCGCGCTACATCACTAGTCCTCCGATTTAAGAACATAAGAAAAGAAGGAGACTGCAAAAGACCATTCATGGCCTACACTTGGCAGCTCCTGTTCCAGTCAACACACAAAAGATTTCTTACCAGAGAAAAGTCATCAACATTGTCACCCTTTACAGGAGTTCGTCAGATTTAATCTACATATACATAAAATGCATCCAGAGGATTATGTCCATTCATGCAACCGCAAAATATAATCTCCCCACTCCTTAGAACAAGGTCCTTCGTAGGTCCACTTGTAGTCTCCACGGTAGATGCCTTCGAGCAGGTTTTCTACGTTTCATTTTGGGGGTCTCACACAACAGACGCGCCGAAGTCTTTGAGATTCACGTCCTGGGCGTCGAAGAAGAAACCCTGCTGTAGGATATCCCTTTTCTCCGTGAGGGGTACTCCAGGATAGCCTAGGATTTCGTCTTCATCTTCTATTGAGCTTTTTTCCACTTCTTTACTCTCTTCCTTCTCTGTTTCTAGTCTCATTTTCCGTCTTCTTTTTTCTTTGTCGTTTTTTCTTCGGGCTCTTTTTTGAGTTTCCGTTCTTTTGCGTTTCTTCTTCCTCTGTGGTTCCTTCTTCCTCTGTATGTTTTTGTTGGGTTTTGGATCTTCATCTTCTCTGTTGGGTCGTTTTGTTTTTCGTCGTCGACAAACTGAATATTTAATATTTCCTACGACGCGGGGTTGGGCGGGAACCACAGCTCTTTCTCAACCCCGTTCTTTTGTAAGAGACGGTTTAATGCATCCGAAAAGGTGCCGGGTTGGTTAGGTTCGCCAGGTGAGCAACAATGACCATCGTCATTATTTCCTTACACTCACTTGGCATCATCAGCTTTGGTGCCGTTGTTTCGGCGACCGTGGTTCTTGTATCCGCTGCTGCTTCCGCGTATTTCTTTGCCTTAATACAGGTAGGGTCCATTTATATGGGCGGAGTGACGTTACCGTTAAACTTGGGTTGACGATGTTCACTGTAGCTGAAGTTCGTAAATGTTTTTTTAGTAGATTAAGAGAGATATTTGCCCCGTCTAGGCACGACAGAACGGATAGTATGAAAGAGAGGGGAATATTAACAGGTAAAATATGGTAGAAGGCTACTAAATGCACCTGAGCCAACTCGCTGATAAAATTTCAAAATCGTCCGAATTTTGTTGAACCCAGTCATCTTCAGTGGCTGTAATCTTTCTTATTCCTGCGGGGGGTAGGGGGTTGTCCAAACCTTGATGGTGCTTATGGAGGTTGCGAAAAAGAAAATTCTCCAACAAGGGCATCTCAAGCAGAAAGTTTATATATATATATATATATATATATATATATATATATATATGCGGTTAAAAGGTTATGAGAAGACTGTGTTTGCCCAAAATAGCCTTTTAACCGCATAATTAATTGCGTTACTGCAATAATTTTTCTTAATATATATATATATATATATATATATATATATATATATATATATATATATATATATATATATATATATATATATATATATATATATATATATATATATACAGTGTCTACTGTCCTTGAATTTGATGAGAAAGGTAAATGGACCTTGAATTTAAAAAAATAAATCATTGAGTGATTGTTCAAATTCAATATTTATATACTTTTTAATGTCTATTAGAAAAATAGTATTATTATAAGTTAATATTTAAGTTAATCTGCTCACTAATGTGAGTGAACATATGTATGTTTTGGATGTATTGTATTTTATGATGGAGGCTCGCTATACTTCTGTGACTGTCGCTTGGATACCTTGTTCTTGTTTTTTGCAGTTGATTTTGGTTATGCTTTGCTTATAACCCATTTTTTCCTTAAATACTTCACCTTCGTCAATGTCCCATGATGTTTATTACACTTTTTATTATTTTGCTATTCTATGTTGCATAATTTTACTTGTGTGGGGTACAGTTGGCTTCCTGGTCAACTGTATGTAGTGAAGGCCGGCGCCCACTCAGGCCCCAGCCTAGGTCTTTTTCTGTTTTCATTTCACCTACCATCTGCCGTCCTGTCAGACCCCCTCTTCATTCTTGAGTTTTTCTAAGCAGAGGAAGAGCTGAAGGCTTGTTAGAAGTTTTTAATAAAGGGGTATCGAATCTTGACCAATCAAAAATTATTCAGGTATCAATGGATGGCCCGAACGTTAAGCATAAGTTTCTGAGGCTGTTGAATGCTGAAAGAAGTGGCAATTCTCCTCCTCTACTTGATTGTGGCACATGCTCATTGCATGTAACTTCTGGCAGCTTCAAGTTTGCTGATGAGAATATTTTTTGGAATGTTGGCAAATTTTTGTTTATATTATATTGTTTTCAAAGATTCTCCAATGAGACGAAAATTGTTTTTGCAAGCAAATGAAGTTCATCAATCTGATTTCCCTATGAAATTTTGCTCAACAAGATGTGTAGAAATCACAAGAGTTGCACAAAGGGCGATTAGTCTTCTCCCAAAGTCAAGATGTTTGTTGAAACAATCAAGAATACTTACGAAGAACCAAAAAGTGCATCATATGTCACTATGAAAGAGGCTCTGTGCAATAAGCTTCTATCTGCTAAGATCGCTTTTTTTCTGAAGATTTCATCGGAATTGGAAGGATTTGTGGTCCGGTATCAAACCGACTCCCCAATGATGCCATTCCTTTACGAGGATTTGTGGTCCGGTATCAAACCGACTCCCCAATGATGTCATTCCTTTACGAGGATTTGTGTGCCATGTTGTCGACTCTCTTGCTACGTTTTGTCAAGAAAGATTTAGTTGAGGAAAAATCTTTCAAGCAGCTGAGTTGTCTGGATTTAACCAATCCGTCTCACCAATTACCTGCTGAAAAAGTGGATCTCGGCGAGAACAAACCAAGGCTTATGTTGAAATTTGTGATGCTGCTAATGGATATACACTCTAAAATGTTTCTAGAAATTAATCGCTACATTTAATGGCACTATCCCATTGATTGTGTACTGAAAATAATACATGTTCATGCATTGGGCAGATGGTTCACTATGGTTCTGTACATTAAGTTGATGCTGTTTTATACGAGCTTGTAATTCTTTACCGCTTTGTCCATAGTAACATTGGACTTGCTACATCCTATGGAATACATAATGCCTTGGCTGGAGGGATGGAGGGGGTGTAATTTTTTACCAGGAAGCGATAAAGTGATTTCTCATATATTTGGATGTTACATTTATTTTAAGAGCCCTGAACAGACGAGGTATTTGACTAAAAGCTTTGTTATATGGTAAACTTAATACATTTTCAGCTATAAATGTTGGATTATTAACATTAATTTGATAAAAGGATCGTTTTATGTATTATGACAATTGCCAACAAAGTACAAGGGGTAGCACAATTTTAAGCTTATTTTATATATTCTAGCGATTTCTTTGTATAAGTATTCCGGTGAAACTATTCTAAATGCACGTAAAAACATAGAAGAGGCACTTTAATACTTTTGTGGTGATTTGAATAGAAATGTTTATAAGAATCTGTGGATGGGGGTTTTCTATAGACCGATGTGTTAATATGTGAAGATAATTTGATAGTAGAAGATAAAAGTAATGAAATAAAAAGCTGGTTGAGGGAGTTTGCCCTGATGACGAGGGCATCGCTTTCCTTTATTGTTGTTATTCCTGTTGTTTTTTGTTCATTTTACACTCTATGTTTGTATTGTTGTGATGGAGCCTTCAAGCCTTTGTAGGCCATAAGGTTCAGCAACTTGGTATTGTTTCTTTGCCCTTCAATTTTTATTCTTTTATGGATGATGTTTTTGTATTTATTTTTTCTTTAGGTTATATTCATCATACGTTGTCTTGTATTCACTTTATTCATTTTCTCTTGTTTTTTGTTCTTTTTCTCTTTGTGTGTGATATTTTGTGTTTATATGATGCTTGCGTATAGTGTTTGTATCGTGTAGTGCTCATATGTATATTGGTACTACATTATCCTCCGAGCCGATCTTAGTACTTGGGAAGCTCATTCTGCGAGTGACACCCCCCCCCCTTTTTTCTTTCAGGGATGTCTGTTCTTCCTCTCCGATATTTTCTAGTTTTGGATTTCATTATCGGCCATTGTTGCCCAGATCCTTTTGGTCAGTTTCTGGCTGGTAACGTTAATGGTATCTAGTTGTTGTCTCCTGTGCAGCCCTCTTTGTCTTCGATTGTCACGCATTCTGACCCTGTTCATTTAGAGGGTGCGACGTTCTGCAACCGTTGGAATTTTTTTTTCATAGAGGCTCTGCTGTCCAGTTGCGTCACCAAGGTAGATGAGCTTATTCCGGATATACATTTTGGTATAGTTTCCTAATGTTGGCCGCGCTAAGATCTTTAAATCTGCGCAATTTGAAGTTGCTTATTTTCCAGTCTCTACCTGACCGTATGCTGATTCCCATACCCCTAGGTGGTTATCTTTAGGACAAGTACGCTGCCTTCGGCGGCGTAGCCGTGCCTCCACTCCTCTTCTACAACTGCTGCTGTTTTATTGCGGCATAACTGGATTATCTTGAACTTGTCTTTATTAATTCTGATCTTTCACCTCGTACTGGTTGATGTTGGAGACTTCCGTGGTGGTTTCTGACGCCTGTACCCTTGCATTCTTGTAGGTGAATGGTACGATTTGGGTGATGTCATCTGCGAATTGCAGATACATCGCGTCCACTTGCAAAAGTATGGGGGGACTATATAGTGTAGACCAGATGAAGCAATGGGCCCAGGCAGATTCTCTGGGGAACATTAGCTTTTAGCTCGAAATCGGCCCTCTGCCTACTGCTATCATGAGATGTGCCGTTCTGTCCATGATGGAGTTGCAAACGATCCTTTCTAGATAATGGTCTAGTTGAAGACTCAAGATCTTGTATTGAAGTCCTTCAACACTTCCTTGTCGAAGGCCTTCCCCACGTCCCTCAGCGCAGTGTTCACATAGTTTCCCTCCTCTCGGCATTGGGCGATTTTCTGTCAGCAAACCCAAAGCCGTATCCGTGCCCTTCCCACGGAACCCACGTTGTTGCGGGTTGTGCGTTCCTAACTCGCTCAGTTGAGTTTGTAGCCTTTACGCCACGATTTTCTCCAAAATCTGGTCGGGTATCTCCAGAAGAGAAATTAACTAACTGGTTAGAGGGGAGACGGGGGCTTGTTTCCTCTCAGGATAAAGATGATTTTAGTTATCTTATTGGCATAACATAAACATAACATAATTTCACGGATGACAAAAAATACAAGGGCCTCTCAAAGGTCATCCGCATCTGTCAAAACCCACCCACAAAGTGCATCCATAGAATTGTGTCAACTATCATGCATCTACAATATACAATTTAAACCATCCACAGGAATGCGTCAAAAACAAAAAGCATCATTATCAAGACTCGTCAAATTTCAAATCACCCATAATGTACAATAATAACAACTTTATCCACAGGAATGAGTCCAGAATAGCTCCCCCCCCAAAAAAAGTAAACCCCCTTCAACATATAATCATCTAATCTGCGCTTGAAGATATTCAAATCTGGACTGTCTACTGTCTCAGGTGGTAAACTATTCCAGTAATCTACCACTCTGTTGGTGAAACAATATTTTATAACATCCAACCTGCACCTCTGTTTTTTAATTTTCAAGTTGACTCCTGGTCCTATTACTACCTTCCAACTCAAATAACTTGCTAAAATCCAACTTATCCATCCCAGAACAGATTTTGAAAAGCTCAATCATATCTCCCCAGCGACAGTCGAAAGTGATTCTCCGGTTACTTGAGAAGTTGTGTGCATGTGTGAAGCACATTTGGCAAAGCCGACGGCCGGCGCCCCTCACTGATCCTTAAAAAGGGAGCTTGTTCCCCCTTCATTCAAGTCATTACCCATTAAGAGCATATATCCATGGTTCTACCTACCAGCAGTAATGGGTGAGGTCCAAGTCTATACAACTTTTAGATATAAAAAAAAATCAAAGAAATACTCTTTTTAGGGGCGATGTAATGGAGTCTAGGTGAATTTCTGTGCCACAATTCATCATGCAATTAGCCTACAGCAATTTGTCTCTAGAAGTACCATTCATCGTCAGCAATTTGTATAAAATAAAGTTGACATATAAATTGAAATGAAAACATTTTATGTAGAAACAAATTTATTTTAATCATAAATAGCTAAAACAATATTCAAGTTATTCATTTAATAGAAATGTTAAAAAGAAAATGTTATGAGCAATTCCTCAAATATGGTGTTGTGAGGATTAGTTTTTTCATCGTGTTTTGATACGTGTGGTATCTACTTTTGTTTTTCTTTTTTGTTTGTTTTTCTGTTTAATGTGCGTGAACCCATAGTTACGGGCAACTTTTTTTTCTTTTGTGGTTACCTTCTCCCACACATACCGTTATCATACTTTTCTTTCCGCATACCATCGATGAACTTCCAAATGTTGGGTGGTGAGACGCAACCTCAGTTTCGAAACTTCTGTGTCATCAACGGAGTTGTTGGGTTTTTGGCAACCCTTATAGAACTTTATTATATACGTTTCACTTATTGTGGGGAAAGTATGGTAGCGTCGAACATTTATTCCTCTGCGTCGTCCAATCCACTCGTCTTCAAAATAATCAGCAAACATTTGTGCTTCGGGACGAAAAGAGTTGCTCTCACACAATTATCCAAGCGCAACAACTACTGTATCGACAGGTACAAATGCTAAGGCTGGCATCACGTCAACATAAAGCGAATTCTATTTCGCTTTATATTGTTGCTTTAATCCAATACTTTAAAGTACCCGACAAATACATTGTGGAGAATGGAAAAAAACGAACATCCCGTTTGTTTTACGCTTGGAAATTCTTTTTTGTATCATTTGAACATCGCTTTCTCAAAATCAAGGGTTATTGACATAATGTACATAAGGGTTATAAATTCTTTATATGTTGTAAAAGTATGGTGTTTCTTCAGACTTGTCGGGTAATAAAAGCTGTCTATTGTAATCCATTTAGAGCAGAGGTGGGCAAACTGCGGCCCGCGAGGGCTTATCATGTGGCCCGCGTTTCATTTCAGAATTAGACAAAATATTGAAATTTAATTATTGAACATTTTGCCCAAATCTCATCTCATTAATTTTTTATCTAAGTACTATATTCTTAAATCAGTCACCTCTAAATATATTTTATCCGTAGATAAAATATCCTTAGAAAAATAGGATACTTTATAAATAGTTATTCTCATTACCCTTATCTACACCTCTTTCGCTCGCAGAAGTTAAGCTACGTTGAATGTGGTTAGTACTTGGATTGGAGACGCCTGGGCTTTAGGTAATGATAACATGATGTAGAAGTGTAAATCCTAGTACGGATTCCACGTTAATCTGTAGGTCCACATTCTGATATCTCTGGAAACAGTTTAAAAGACGTGGCAAAACTATGCGTACAAAAAATAAATAAATAATTACCCTTAGTAATGTGTAGCTATATCTATGACTATGTAGTATATGGAAATAAATGCATAAACATATTTGCAAATAACTTAGGTATATCTATTCGGAATTTTCATTAACTGTTTAAGTGCGACCCGCAAAGCTTTACATAAGCTTCAATATGTCCCGCTGCTTAAAATTATTGCCCATCCCTGATTTAGAGCATACATTTGGTACAATGATAATAGCAGAGTGTTAAATGCCCATTCAGTGTACCAGTGTTTGTGGCAAAATTATTAAATTATGTTTCTCAGTAAATATTAATATTTTTCATCCTGTCCAGAATCAAACAGAAATTGCCACCTTTGAAAGTCTTAGTAAATTCATAATAAAAATGAATTCACTGCAATTTGATGGCAAGGTTTGAACAGAATTATTTTGTTGTTTGATTGATCCTATTATCCTTTTAATCTATCATCGATAGTCTTGGATAAACAGTTTGAACACAATCTTTAAATGCACAAAAGATTATTAAATTGAGGCGCATCAATTGTTGATTTAGCACTTTCGCGTATTTTTGCCCTAGTTTTCGTAACCTCAATTTCTGCCGCGTCAGCGGCCATACAAGTTAGGCCGGACTGTCCGGTATCCGGAAGAGGTTGGCCTGAGAGTGTCTTGGTATCATATTCTGGCGGTCTCAATGGATATGTCGCCGCTGTAAACCTGAAGATTCAGGCCAGCCTCAATAGATATGTCGCCGCTAGCCTGAAAAAGCCTGCCTGTTCAGGCCGACCTGAAAGTGTATGGGCATCCTTCAGTCGGGCTCAATGGATATGTCGCTGCTTGATAGCTCGGGTCAGGTCAAGGGGAAGTTCAGACCATTTTAAGTTTGTAGGAGCGTCAGTGTAGTCAGGCCTCAGTCCCATGCTCGTAGCGGAAGAGTGAAGATGGCCACCGCTGCTATGACCAATCAAACATGGGTGAGAGGAAGTTCAGATCAAAATTTATATAGAAAATACGTTCTTGTGCAAAATTAGAAGTAAAGAATATTGTCGAGGGTTAGTGAGTGGGTAATCCCAGTCCCACTTCCTTGGCATCTATTTTAATTCCGCACCAAGGTAAAGTGGGGTGAAGTGTAGCCAATAGACCTACCGTAGCCATTTCCGGTGAATAAGAATAACCCCGCTGCTTCCCTTTTGATCAAAATTAAGATAATGATCCCCTGAATGTGTTTTCACTCAGTAAAAAGCCAGTCATGGGTGGACTTATGTAATATCGAGAATTGAGCCGAGTGGATTGCTTATCAATTGCCAAAGGATCGTCCAAAATAGTTAAAACACACATATACAAAAATAAACTTCAATATACATAAATTGGAAATATGAAATAGCATATATATGTATAAATAGGATTAATCTTCGCACTGAATTGGTAACTCTATATAATGTCGTGGGGATTACACTTGAAATCTACTTACTAGGATTCTTGCGTCTTAATTGCACCCGACAGAATGAATTAAATAATATCACGGAAATTAAGCGCTTAATTAACCACTTGTAATAATCGAGGTTATGAGCTCGGGATGGAAATTCTAGTTAACGATTAAACTGGTGAAGTTAGGGGAGGGGATAATTCACTTTAACGATACCTTTGAGTTCGTAAATATTTGGAGAATGACGGTGAATGTCTTCTTCTTCTGACGATGTTCGCACTTAGCCCGGTCGTCCGAGGTTACCGAATGTGGGGGGTAATCCTAGACCGGTGTTCTGATATAATGATCCTAGGCCAGATGGCGAAAGCGAGTCAAACTGTGACTCAAATCGGAATTCTTCTCCTCGAAGTGTCCGTTCCGATTATTGGCACCTAGAATGGGTAGTCAAAAACGATTACCTAGCTGCGTCTAGGGTAATCCGCAGAGGGAGGTCCTGTGTCACCTCTGACCCTGAAGGGGGGGTTCTGCGAGAAGTTTAGCACCTACAAGTACAGTGACGGCAACAACCAATTCCCCGAAGTTTCTTCCTTGCTACGGGACTAGCTCCACACACAACGTAGGCCTTAAATCTTCTCCCCGACTCCAGGGAGAATTTCCTCTTTTATTTGTCTCAAGAGCTAAAATCGAGAGAGAGCACCGGATTCTCATAAAATTCTTATCGTCGCGCGAAAAGACTTTTCTTCTGCCGCCAGGACATGCCAAACATTCACACTTCGGCGCCATCCGAGCTTTCCTTGTCTCAAGTCGCAGGTTTATGATGGCGCGAAGAAACTCGGGCCTTTGTCGACTGGCAGGTGTCTTTTGAGGCAGACATTTTCCTGTGTGGCCGGCCGCGAATTTGGTTATCTCAAATGCGCGAAAAGAGGTGAAGGGGATTCGATGCGAAAAGGCGAATTTGGAATAAGAGGGGGACACGCAGCTGTGTCGGTGTATTTATGTATGTACTAATGCATGGATGTATTTAGACTTCTACAAATATTATAATATTCTAACAAACACAAATAAGTGCAGTGTATGACCTACTGGTGCAGAAACTGAAGGAAAAAGATGTTTCTGCCACCAGAGAACCAGCGACAAAATGTATTAATATGAGAACCGAATTCCGCTAAACTTTTATATTGCTCAAAGGATAATTTCAGGCGACACATTGTCGATTCGGCTCGAATTGATTCCCTTCGCATCGCAGATAAATATCCTCTTCGCACACAGGTATCACGTTGTTCATCACAACCTGATCTCTTGTCCCAAAAGAATTATAATATATACAGTATATGTTATATATATATATATATATATATATATATATATATATATATATATATATATATATATATTATTTTCTCCTCCTTTTTGAGTTTTTGTATTTTAACTATTATTGTTCCCTTCCTTTCGCATTGTTTTGTAAATATTGTCATTAAGGATGCTGCTGACCAGTCTAATCTTCAATTTGATGATGAAGGTAAGGATACAGAGGAGGATCCGGTACAGTTTCCACAATTATTCATGGCACACTTTACGCTGAATTTCATTCATAGAGGAACAATTTAATATATTATTTGTTGAAGGATGGAGTGTTTAGGGTATATTTAGTTACAAATAAACTAGATAGGATATTTACCAATAAATATCCTATTTGCAGTATTTCAAGCATTACTGCCCAAACATTTTGAAACGGTTTTGTTTCCAAACAGGGTTGCCAAATTTCCCTCAATTTAAAAAAAATATCTCTAACTGATTTAAACAACCTAACGAGTTATTAAAAAACTATTATTACTTGGCAACACAACAAAGCAAAGCGGCAGTGAATTCAAAACTATTCTACCATTTATAGAACCTGAATAATAATATAGTTAACTTACATTTGTCAGAAACATTTGAAAAATGTGACATTACTAATTAGGACACTTAATTGTACATGTGATTTATTTTGGGTGGAATAACTTTAGGTGGGGGAGGGGGGTGTTACCAATTTTAAGCGGTAACCAGCTTATATAAGAGTGAATTAAGTATCTGACTCCAAAGATGATTTGTTCACTGAGTTCTTATTTTGGCTGGGCTTACCGAAGGTTTCAGGTTAATCGAGGTAAAGAAGGACGCTGTAAAAGTATACTTTATTCTAATATTGGCCTATTAACGGGGCAAGCGGCACGTCACGAACTTACTTGGAGGGTGACTAGCAGTCTATATATGTATATTCAACGCGAAGGATTAAAATCTGAGTGACAAGACTTGGCAAATTTAAAAAGGGGGAACGGGAACAAGATAATTTTCTTAACAACAGTAATCTGATAATCTTAATGCAATGATAATTCTAACTGAGCTGCTCCGACTATATATATATATATATATATATATATATATATATATATATATATGCTTATTTTCTAGAAGGCGTGGCCTAGAATTATTGTTCTCCACCCCAAAGGATACGCTTGTCGCAGGTTTGTGATATGATTCCTTTTGCTCAGCGGGTATGTTTACCCAGGCGCTTCGTAGTTTCCGTCTTTCGTTAAATCTATTCTGAGACGCGAAATGTTTGTTTACGCGTTGTCTTATTGACATAGATGCTTTTGACCTTTCGCGCGTTCGTACATTTGTCCCGCGCTCACTTCCAACGGTCGCTTGCCTTATATATATATATATATATATATATATATATATATATATATATATATATATATATATATATATATATATATATATATATATATATATATATATATATATATATATATATATGTATATATATATATATATATATATATATATATATATATATATATATATACATAACATATATTTACATTCCTTATTTTTTGTATTCAAATTCATAGATGCAAATTAATCTATGCATTCTCATTTTTTTATTCCAATTTTAAACATATTTTTTATGACACAATAATCCGATAACTACATAACAACGTTTCGGACATATCGCCCATTTTCAGGTAATTCACGTTAAATTCCTAAAACAATATACAAATAAAATAAGCTAGGGTTAAATTGGTAAAGACATTGAAAATAGTAAGAACTCAGGGTAAATGTAGGAAAACAAAGCAATATTCAATACTATTTAACAGTCGAGAGGGAGCGCAAAAAAAATCAAAGTCTAAATTAAGTTGATTAAGTTAAAATAAGATTTCAAAAGACATAAAGCGAACCAGATTTTTTAAAAAATATTCATTAAAATAGTAATAAAGTGGAGTGAAAAATAAAAGTAAAAATTATGAAAAAAATGTCATACACTATGTAAATGATCGATATTAGGAAAGTAGGTATTTAAGTAAAAAAAAACAAAGAGTAAAATTATTAAATTAGCAATATTAAAAAATAAAGTAGTCAAAAGACAATGTAGTGAAATGAAAGAATTAATAGCTAAAATAAAGGATTTGAAATGCCAAAAGAGTATTAAACGGAGAAAATATTAAAAGTGTCTATCATGTTGAAAACAGTAATGAAGCTCGAACAAACCCCAAAATATAATGTTACTTACCAGTGAAGTTCAGGTGAAATCAGGAAGTGAAGAAATTATAACGAGAAAACCTTGAAGAAGAGTAAAGTTGTTGAATAAGACTAAGTTGGTCCGTTGTTGAAATGCGATGGGAAACAGCCGTGTTTTCAAGGTTAAATGTAGGAGATTTGTTTTTTATGAGTAGGGATTCCAAAATTCTTAGATTATATCCATCATTTCTTGCAGCCAATTACTTTAATATTGTCAAGATAACATTCCATCTTATTTTGTATTATATGATTTCTAATAACAGAAGGCCACCTTCCTAGATAGAGTTCTTCCTGTAAAACCTCTCTTTCAATAAGCGAACCGGACTCCTAATAGAGGTTCTTTACAGACTACAAGGACAAGTAAATGAATAAACAATACGGCTGCTCATCTGGAGGGGAACCTTGTCGTTTTAGATGAAGAAACTGCCTATCAATAGGAAGTTGACAAAGAGGATTTTGAAATAAGTGTGAAAGAAGAATATTATAGTAATTTGTTGCAGTGTTTAATAAATGACTTATTAAAAGGGTCCCATTTCAGGTACCACAACTTTGGGGGGGATTTTTAAAGCATCATATGACTTGAAAGATTACGAGTAAATTTTGTTTTAGAAATTGTTGATTAATTCATCAACCAAAGGGTCAGGGGTCAGGACAGCAAGTATTTTTAAAATAAGACCAGAGGTTGGAATTATTTATGCATTGTGGCTGAGTTTATACATGCCACAAGGGGGTAAAAAATTGACTCCAAAGACAATTAAAGTTAGGCTTTCAGTTTATAGAGGTAGTTAACTTATCGTTTTTTAATAATATCTAAGAAAGGAAGTTTATTGTGGGTATATAATTCAAGAAATTATTAAAAAGTTTATTGTCAGTATCTAATTCAATAAATTATGAAAAATAGCAAAAGAATCATCAAAATATCTACGGTATGTGTTTAAAATCTAAAGGACATTATTTCATAAAGTTGTTTTCGAGACGAATCATGAAAATGTCTGGTGCTATTTATCTGTTAGTAAGCCTTGTCATTGAATAGAAAATAATTCCAATTAAAGTTCAAATTTCAAATTGTCTTCAAATTTTGACGAGAGAAATTGTGAAGAGAGTCTTAAAAATTAAGTTGTTTTCGAGACGAATCATGAAAATGTTTGGTGCTATTTTGGATTTCATCTCTACTTCATCTCTCTGTTATTAAGCTTTGTCAATGAATAGAAAATAATTCCAATTAAAGATCAAATTTAAAATTGTCTTCAAATTTTGACGAGAGAAATTGCGAAGAGAGTTTTAAAAATTAAGTTGAGAATAATGTCAATTGTTTACTTGACAGAAACATTCTTCGTAAAGAATGGGATATGCATCACAGCTCGCAAAGACGTCTGAAAGGGCAAAGTTATGACATTAAAAAGAATTGGTTTTATAATTTATTAGCCTAAGGCGAACTGTGAGAGTAAATTGGCAATATATTTGGAAAGTTTGAAGGTAATAAGTAGTAAGGGAATAGGAAACTAAAATTGGTCGAAGGGAAACATCAGCTTGCGTAGATCGTATAGCAA
This sequence comes from Ceratothoa steindachneri, assembly GCA_963969495.1. Classification (NCBI taxonomy): domain Eukaryota; kingdom Metazoa; phylum Arthropoda; class Malacostraca; order Isopoda; family Cymothoidae; genus Ceratothoa; species Ceratothoa steindachneri. Next base: position 212,149,292 of record OZ018321.1, read on the forward strand.
ACCCACCCGGAAGCACTGTCATAGAGGGAATCATAAGCTTGTTGGTCTATTGCTTTTTAGTGAAGCAAATTAAATTGTATCTATTTTGTGCACATAGTTGTGTTTAAGCGAACAATCCCATTGCCTTTATCAGGTGTGATAACGGCGATATGTAGATTATTAGATATGCATTTTAACGTTTTAATATCATTTTTTTCTGAACATAAGAGAGGAATTTTTAGTTTCCTAAACTTGTGATGAAATTCACGTGTCAATTTTGAAAAGTCGGTTCAAATGCACTCTTTCTCCTTATACGAGTACCCCGTAAGGGGCGCGTCGATTTGCCACTCTGGCCGCCGTGCTGACGGGATCCAGCGCTCCGTCCGGCCCCAGCTTAGCCTCTCTTCCTTCCTTCAAAACACTTGTTTCCTCTCTTTTCACACAACCTCTCCCACAACTTTCTCTGGTCAGCCTCTAATTTCACAGGGTAGATGCTGACCTTCCTTTCAGCCAACCGTCCCGCATCGGGGCTGAGGGGGTGGGGGACAATGTTCCCTAACCCCTGAGCTCCGGTCTGGGGTGGCTGGTTTTTAACTACCTGCTTCATCCCCACCCATACCTTCCTCACATCCCTTTTCCTCTCCTCTTCACAATCTATTAATTTTTACGCCGTGTCCAAGGTGGAGCCGCCATGCCGATGGACTGCCAGGCCACCAGGCGGGAGGGGTGGTCCCAAATGGCGGCGCCTGGTTCTGCCGGGCTTGTAAGCACCTCTCGCAGTGCGGGCTACTGCGAGAGGTGTGCGCGATTGCATCCCGTGTTTAAAAAAGGGTCACCATGCCCAATGATGATAAAAAAAAACAAACCCAACCCTCAACTTCCCCTGTTCCATCGACGGAGCCGCCCTCGGGCAGCTCCAGCAAAAAAAAATGGAGGTTCCCCCCCCCTGTGCTTGCACAGGGGACCCTCCATATTTCTCTAACCGGAGAGGAGGCTTACTCCTCTCCTTCGCCTACGGGTGCAGGGGACTCCCCCTCACCCCCTTCTCTGGAGGTGCTTTCGGGCACCTCCCTTTTCCCAGCGGCAGTCCCCTCTTTTCTTTCCAAGGGGACTGCCAAGAAAGCCAGCAGGCAGCCCTTAGCCAGCCGCTCCCCATCAAAGCGGCTCGGTAGGGCAAACCCCCTTAGGGGGGAGAGGGAAGCCAGGCCCCTTCGGTCGCTTCCCTCAAAAGACCTGCTGGCAAGAATTTTAAACCTTGCTGGGGTCAAGGCCTGTGCCTCCCCACACCACCTGACTAGTGACAATACTGCCAAGGGGACCTGCGATGTCCTGGGAGGGGATGGCCAACTGGAGGCCCCTCCTGTGATAAACATGGTCCTTGAGGAGACCCAGCCTCAGACGGTAGGGCCTTCCATGGGGGGGAATTCGGGCTCGGCGCCAAGCACCGAACCCGAATCCGCCCCTATGCAAGGTCCTCCTCAAATGGCTGAGAGCTCCGAGGCAGTAAAAGGAGGGGAGGGATATCCTCCGACAGGTGCCCCCACGACAACCAGGACCTTCTCCATTTCGGAGAGGGACCTGGCTGAGGCTGGTCCATCTGGCCTGGGGGCTTCTGCCGGCGGAGGTGAAAAGCGGGTTCATTCCCCGCCCTCCTCTCCAAAAAAGAAAAAGACTAAAAAGACGAAAAAGACTCGGGGCTCCTCTCCATCCGCGGGGGCTGCGGGGACGGATGGGTCTGCTACCACTTTGGTAGGCGACCAAGCCAAGATCGGCACATCCGGCCCCTCTACCCCCTCGTGTGCAGAGCCCCTAACCAAGACTAACACCAAAAGTGCACAGGGCGGAGCCTCGATGACATCGGGGCCCCTGATTCAGAGGTTACCTGGCGTTTTCGAGCCCGCTGGCTTCAAACGCTTCCTCGTTATTCGCTCCACTGATGGCACCATGTTGTCCAAGGGCAACATGATCCATCAGAGGAGAGGATTAGCTAGTGCAATTGGTAGAGAGCCGAAGGTGAACCGTTTCTCGGACGGGAGCCTTCTGGCGAATGCGGCGAATCCCGCAGAGGCGGACAAGATAAGTGCTCTTCGGACACTTCATGGCACCCCGGTGAGTGTGACGCCGCACTCTACCATGAACTTTGTGAAAGGAGTAGTTTATGCGAGGGAACTCGTTGACTACTCCATTGAGGACATCACCCTAGAGCTGGCCGACCATGGGGCGGTCAAGGTCGAACGTGTGATGAGAAAACAGGGAGGGGCTTCGAGACCCACCCCTACACTCTTCGTCACGTTCGACTGTGACAAGCTCCCTGAGTCGGTGCGTGCCGGTTGGTACCGCTACCGCGTGAAGGCATTCGTGCCACTGCCGCGGCGGTGCTATTACTGTCACCGCTTCGGCCATACGAATCGCTCATGTAGACGTGCAAAGTCGGGGTCACCCGAAGTCTGTGTAAATTGCTCCAAGGTCGCACACGATAAGTCCAAATCGTGTGTGGCCAAGTGTGTCAATTGCGGAGAGCCGCACCCTGCTTCTTCGAAGCAATGTGGTGCATATCTCCTGGAGAAAGAAATCCTGGCCGTTCAGGCCCAGGATAGACTCTCATTCGGCGAGGCTAAGGACTTGGTCCTGGCGCGCCCAGCTCTGCCTGGGACGTCATATGCCTCAGTAGTTCGAAAGGCACCCTCTGCTCCTGGCCCATCCAGGCCAACGAGCACGGTTGTTTCCGCGCCCATTCGGAGCCCTTCTGCGGGCTCTACCCAACCCGGGCGCTCCCCTGGTAAAGCTGGCGGCAAAAAGGGTTCATACCCAGCCCCGGCTAAAACCAGGGCTCCCCCCTCTTCCCCCAGCGTGACCGTTTCCCGCAAGGCGAAACGGCCACGCGCCTCCACCGAGTCGTTAGACTCACAGGAGGCAACACCCCTGAAGATGGTCGCTAGGCCATCTTCAGGGGTTGCTAAAGCTGTCCCCCGAAAGGAGGACAGCAACAAAGGAGCTTCGGCTCCTTCGCCCACGCCCCGAGGTGGAGCGAGTGGCTCGGAGACGGTGGTTCCTCGAAAAGAGGCACCCCGCCTCCGAAGCCGCAGCGCCCGCCTAAGGTTTCGAGGCGGAGGGAGGAAAAGACTCGCATGGCGAGCCCAACCTCCCCCAATAAGTCCTCGAAGGCGACAGCGCCTCCAGCGCTTTGTCCGGCCAACTGCGCCCGGGGTTCTGCCCCCGGGAAGCGTACGGCCATTCCCGTGAGGGTCTTCAATTCGAGGAGGGCCCCCGCGTCTCCTCCGAGCTAGGCCTGGAGGGTATATTCCTTCAATGGAATTGCCGTGGACTCCGGGCCAACTGGGAGGAGCTGCGGAGGCTCGCCTCGTCCCGTTCCCCGTTAGCTATTTTTTTGCAGGAGACCATGCTAGGCGCGTGCCCGCTGCCTGCCCTCCCGGGGTATAAGGGTCTTGCGACCCCACCACCGCGGGATGGCCGGGCTGGGGGATGCGCGGTTTACACCCGGCATGATGTCTCCGTTCTTCCTTTCTCTTTAGATACCTCCTTTCAGGCAGTGGCTGTGCAGCTGCACCTGGATAGGAGGTATACTATCATTTCTGCGTACATTCCACCGTCAGCTGACTTCGACGCGGGGGACTTCCGCCGCGTCGTGGCACGGTTGCCGAGGCCCTATCTCTTGCTTGGAGATCTGAACGGCAGGCATCCTCTCTGGGGAGATTACTCCATAAATCCCAGGGGACAAGTCCTTGCCGATCTGATCGAAGAGCTTGAGATGGGTGTCCTAAACGTGGATGAGTTTACGCATCACTGTCCGCGAACCGCTTCATTTTCTTGCCTTGACCTATCTTTGTGCTCTTCGGATGCACAGCCTGATTTTGATTGGGGGGTGGTCGATGACCTCCATGGTAGTGATCACTTTCCCATTCAAATATCATTTTCAGGGCAACTGCCGCCTGAGAGACCACCTCGGTGGTGCTTGGCGCGGGCGCGGTGGCCTGCATTTCAGGAAATGACTGAATTCTCTATCTCAGTCGAGGAGTTTAGGTCGGTAGATGAGGCCGTTGAGTTCTTCTCCGGCAACCTCATCGCCGTGGGCCTGACTACTATTCCTAGGACGTCTGGCCGTTTTGCACGCCGACCACTCCCATGGTGGTCGGCCGAGTGTGAGACGGCCCTCAAACAGAAGCGTTATGCCTACATGCGCTATAAGCGCCGCCCGAACGATTTCACTGTCGCTGAATTTCGTCGGGCTAGGGCTAGGTTCCGGTATATTTCGAAGCACGCCCGCCGCTCTTCTTGGCGGGCATACGTGTGTTCACTTAACGGGAAGACCCCTTTAGCTGAGGTGTGGAAGCGAGTCAAAAGGATTCGGGGCAAGTTCTCGCAGGACCCCCCTCCCGTTCTCCAGGAGAATGGGACCGCAATCTCGGACCCCGCGTCCGTGGCGGAATCCTTAACGACCGCTTTTTCCGCATTCTCTAGCCGTGATGCTGCTCCGCCAGCATTCAATGCATGTCGTGATGTCGCGGAAGGCCGCCGGCTGGACTTTACCTCCAGAGGCGGAGAGCCCTTCAACGACAAGTTTACTGTGAGTGAGTTGCGCTCCGCTCTCGCTTTGTGCGCGGACACCGCCCATGGTCCGGACGATGTCCCGTACGCCATGCTTCGACACCTGGGTGAGCGAGGCATGGCCTTTCTGTTAGATTTGTTCAACAGGATCTGGGTGGAAGGTCTTCTCCCAGACTCCTGGCGAATCGCTACTGTGCTCGCCTTTCGCAAGCCGGGGAGAGATCACTCTACTCCGACCGGATTCCGCCCAATCTCTCTAACCTCTTGCGTGTGCAAGTTGATGGAGAAATTGGTAAATGTTAGATTAGCCTATTTCCTGGACAGCGGAGGCCATCTGTCTTCTGCACAGTGCGGCTTCCGTAAGTTCCACTCCACGTCGGATGCTCTGCTCCGACTGGAAAATGCCGTCTGCGAGGCTTTCCTTCGTAGACAGCACTACGCCACGGTGTTTTTTGATCTGGAGAAGGCCTATAATACCGCATGGCGATACGGTATCATGGAGACTCTCCACACGATGGGGGCGAGGGGACGCCTCCCAATGTTTATATCTGAATTTTTTCGAGATCGTCGATTCCGCGTACGGGTGGGGGGAGCCCTCTCCGGCCCAAAGGAGCAGGAAGAGGGTGTCCCGCAGGGAAGTGTCCTCAGTGTCACACTCTTTGCCCTGAGCATCAACGGCATCACCTCGGTGCTGCCGGAAGATGTTCTCGCTACGCTCTACGTGGACGACCTTTCGATCTCTTTTGGCGCGGCCCAGATGCCAACTCTGGAGCGCCGACTCCAACAGGCATTGAACCGCGTCTCTCGCTATGCCGAAGCGCACAGGTTTCGGTTTTCTTTGGCCAAGACTAAGGTGGTGCACTTCTGCCGCCATCCACGGCTTCACCCCGACCCAGATTTGTTTCTTAATGGGGTGCGCCTGGATGTGGTTGAGTCGCACCGTTTCCTTGGTCTTGTATTCGACCGACGCCTCACCTGGGAGGCTCACATTCGCAGCCTTAGGGTCTCTTGTACCCGCGCCATGGACATTCTCCGTTCCGTGACGTTCAGCGCTTGGGGCGCTGATAGGGCTACCGCCTTACTTTTTTATCGATCCTTTGTTCGCTCGAAGCTCGACTACGGATGCGAGTTTTATGCATCCGCAGCCGAGCGTTTATTGCGGAAGGTGGATTCGATCCACCACACCGGCCTTCGCCTTGCGACCGGTGCCTTCCGCACTTCCCCCATTGAGAGCCTGTTGGTCGATGCTGGGGAGATGCCACTCGCTCTGCGCCGCGTGCAGTGCATCACTCGCCTGTACGCGCGAGCCCGGCGCCTCCCTCAGTCGCCAACAGCTCTCACTGCATCCGCAGCTGATCTCGATGGTGCCTATGCCGCCGAGAGACGCCAGTCATACCCTAAGCCCTTTGGGTTTAGGGCCAGGAAACTCCTTCGAGAGGTAGATATAGCTCTCGGGCCGGTGGCGCCCCTGGTTCTGCCCAGGACGCCACCCTGGAGGGTACCACATTTGGCTATTTGTCGCCACGCCTCTGCTCGCTCCCAAAGCTTGTACTGCGCCGGGAGTATTGCGTTCGACCTTTTTGGAGCACACATCGTGTCACGCTGGTACCGTGCCAGTGTATACGGATGGCTCCAAGTCCCAAGAGGGGGTCGGCTTCCACGCCGTATCCCCTCTGTTTGAAGTCAGCGGGGCTCTACCAGGCGCTGCGTCTGTCTTCACGGCCGAGCTGGTGGCAATACACCACTCGGTACGGGAGATTACGCGACGTGCCCGGTTCGGAGACCGGATTGTGATTTATAGCGACTCACAAAGCGCCCTGAGTGCTCTCGGGGCATTGGAATCTCCGCATCCCCTGGTTCGCGAAATCCGTGACGCCACGGTTTTGGCGAGCCGGGCAGATGTCGAGATTATCTTCTGCTGGGTTCCTGGACATGTAGGAATTGCGGGGAATGAGCGCGCCGATGAGGGCGCCAAAGAGTCCGCGACGACTCTGCGACCGGACCAGCGTTTCGCTCTTCCTCACACTGACTACATGGCAGGAATACGGGCAGCTCTTCGGACTGCTTGGCAAAGAAGATGGGAGACGGTCGAGGGGAACTTAAAGTTGCGTGCCATTGCGCCGCGACTGTTCCCATGGACCTATCCCCCAATGCCGCGGCGGCTTCAGGTTGCTTTCTGTCGTCTTCGAATCGGACACACTCGTGTGACGCATCGTTACTTGGTGGAGCGCTCGCATGTGCCCTATTGCAACGACTGCGTCGTCCCCCAGACTGTTCGGCATATTCTTGTCGAATGTCCCAGTCTGGGTGATCTTCGCGCACGATACCTGTCTCGGTACCGGGATGGGCGGGGTCGCTACCGCCTGTCCCTTGTACTCGGGACGAGTGCGTGCACCATGACTGGTGGACTTATTGACTTTTTGGGGGAGGCCGGCCTTCTCCCCTTTATTTAAGGTTCCTTTTTTTTTGTTGTTGTTTTGTTTTAGGTTGCACTCTCCTGCACCGGGGTGAGGGGGACCTCCCCCCGCTGCCGGAGATTGCTTCGATTGTTAAGTTTTTCCAATTTATATTGATTGTTAAGTTTTCATATTTTAACTTTAAAGTAGCCTTAATTCTAGGCTGTCGTGTTTTTCGGCGACTTATGCCCAAGTGGGTAGTTGCCAGATGGGCTCTATAAAAAAAAATTAAATAAAAAACAAAACAAAACAAAAATCACCTGGGAGGCTCATATTTGCAGCCTTAGGGTGTCTTGTACCCGCGCCATGGACATTCTCCGTTCCGTGACGTTCAGTGCTTGGGGTGCTGATAGGGCTACCGCCTTACTTTTTTATCGATCCTTTGTTCGCTCGAAGCTCGACTACGGATGCGAGTTTTATGCATCCGCAGCCGAGCGTTTATTGCGGAAGGTAGATTCAATCCACCACACCGGCCTTCGCCTTGCGACCGGTGCCTTCCGCACTTCCCCCATTGAGAGCCTGTTGGTCGATGCTGGGGAGATGCCACTCGCTCTGCGCCGCGTGCAGTGCATCACTCGCCTGTACGCGCGAGCCCGGCGCCTCCCTCAGTCGCCAACAGCTCTCACTGCATCCGCAGCTGATCTCGATGGTGCCTATGCCGCCGAGAGACGCCAGTCATACCCTAAGCCCTTTGGGTTTAGGGCCAGGAAACTCCTTCGAGAGGTAGATATAGCTCTCGGGCCGGTGGCGCCCCTGGTTCTGCCCAGGACGCCACCCTGGAGGGTACCACATTTGGCTATTTGTCGCCACGCCTCTGCTCCCAAAGCTTGTACTGCGCCGGGAGTATTGCGTTCGACCTTTTTGGAGCACACATCGTGTCACGCTGGTACCGTGCCAGTGTATACGGATGGCTCTAAGTCCCAAGAGGGGGTCGGCTTCCACGCCGTATCCCCTCTGTTTGAAGTCAGCGGGGCTCTACCAGGCGCTGCGTCTGTCTTCACGGCCGAGCTGGTGGCAATACACCACTCGGTACGGGAGATTACGCGACGTGCCCGGTTCGGAGACCGGATTGTGATCTATAGCGACTCACAAAGCGCCCTGAGTGCTCTCGGGGCATTGGAATCTCCGCATCCCCTGGTTCGCGAAATCCGTGACGCCACGGTTTTGGCGAGCCGGGCAGATGTCGAGATTATCTTCTGCTGGGTTCCTGGACATGTAGGAATTGCGGGGAATGAGCGCGCCGATGAGGGCGCCAAAGAGTCCGCGACGACTCTGCGACCGGACCAGCGTTTCGCTCTTCCTCACACCGACTACATGGCAGGAATACGGGCAGCTCTTCGGACTGCTTGGCAAAGAAGATGGGAGACGGTCGAAGGGAACTTAAAGTTGCGTGCCATTGCGCCGCGACTGTTCCCATGGACCTATCCCCCAATGCCGCGGCGGCATCAGGTTGCTTTCTGTCGTCTCCGAATCGGGCACACTCGTGTGACGCATCGCTATCTGATGAAGCGCTCGCCTGCGCCCTATTGCAACGACTGCGTCGTCCCCCAGACTGTTCGGCACATTCTTGTCGAATGTCCCAGTCTGGGTGATCTTCGCGCACGACACCTGTCCCGGTACCGGGATGGGCGGGGTCGCTACCGCCTGTCCCTTGTTCTCGGGACGAGTGCGTGTACTTTGACTGGTGGACTTATTGACTTTTGGGGGGAGGCCGGCCTTCTCCCTTTTATTTAACCCGATTTAATTGTTGTTGTTTTTGTAATTGTTTTGTTATTGCTTTGTTATTGTTATTGTTATTTCTTTTTATTGTTTTCTGTTTAATTTTTTAAAGTAGCCCAAATCTAGGCTGTTTGTTTACGGCAACTTATGCCTTAGTCGGCAGTCGCCAGATAGCACCTTAATTAAAAAAAAAAAAATTTCTCCCAGACTCCTGGCGAATCGCTACTGTGCTCGCCTTTCGCAAGCCGGGAAGAGATCACTCTACTCCGACCGGTTTCCGCCCAATCTCTCTAACCTCTTGCGTGTGCAAGTTGATGGAGAGATTGGTAAATGTTAGATTAGCCTATTTCCTGGACAGCGGAGGCCATCTGTCTTCTGCACAGTGCGGCTTCCGTAAGTTCCACTCCACGTCGGATGCTCTGCTCCGACTGGAAAATGCCGTCTGCGAGGCTTTCCTTCGTAGACAGCACTACGCCACGGTGTTTTTTGATCTGGAGAAGGCCTATGATACCGCATGGCGATACGGTATCATGGAGACTCTCCACACGATGGGGGCGAGGAGACGCCTCCCAATGTTTATATCTGAATTTTTGCGAGATCGTCGATTCCGCGTACGGGTCGGGGGGGAGCCCTCTCCGGCCCAAAGGAGCAGGAAGAGGGTGTCCCGCAGGGAAGTGTCCTCAGTGTCACACTCTTTGCCCTGAGCATCAACGGCATCACCTCGGTGCTGCCGGAAGATGTTCTCGCTACGCTCTACGTGGACGACCTTTCGATCTCTTTTGGCGCGGCCCAGATGCCAACTCTGGAGCGTCGACTCCAACAGGCATTTAACCGCGTCTCTCGCTATGCCGAAGCGCACAGGTTTCGGTTTTCTTTGGCCAAGACTAAGGTGGTGCACTTCTGCCGCCATCCACGGCTTCACCCCGACCCAGATTTGTTTCTTAATGGGGTGCGCCTGGATGTGTTTGAGTCGCACCGTTTCCTTGGTCTTGTATTCGACTGACGCCTCCCCTGGGAGGCTCATATTCGCAGCCTTAGGGTCTCTTGTACCCGCGCCATGGACATTCTCCGTTCCGTGACGTTCAGCGCTTGGGGCGCTGATAGGGCTACTGCCTTACTTTTTTATCGATCCTTTGTTCGCTCGAAGCTCGACTACGGATGCGAGTTTTATGCATCCGCAGCCGAGCGTTTATTGCGGAAGGTGGATTCGATCCACCACACCGGCCTTCGCCTTGCGACCGGTGCCTTCCGCACTTCCCCCATTGAGAGCCTGTTGGTCGATGCTGGGGAGATGCCCCTCGCTCTGCGCCGCGTGCAGTGCATCACTCGCCTGTACACACGAGCCTGGCGCCTCCCTCAGTCGCCAACAGCTCTCACTGCATCCGCAGCTGATCTCGATGGTGCCTATGCCGCCGAGAGACGCCAGTCATCCCCTAAGCCCTTTGGGTTTAGGGCCAGGAAACTCCTTCGAGAGGTAGATATAGCTCTCGGGCCGGTGGCGCCCCTGGTTCTGCCCAGGACGCCACCCTGGAGGGTACCACATTTGGCTATTTGTCGCCACACCTCTGCTCCCAAAGCTTGTACTGCGCCGGGAGTATTGCGTTCGACCTTTTTGGAGCACACATCGTGTCACGCTGGTACCGTGCCAGTGTATACGGATGGCTCCAAGTCCCAAGAGGGGGTCGGCTTCCACGCCGTATCCCCTCTGTTTGAAGTCAGCGGGGCTCTACCGGGCGCTGCGTCTGTCTTCACGGCCGAGCTGGTGGCAATACACCACTCGGTACGGGAGATTACGCGACGTGCCCGGTTCGGAGACCGGATTGTGATCTACATATAGCGACTCACAAAGCGCCCTGAGTGCTCTCGGGGCATTGGAATCTCCGCATCCCCTGGTTCGCGAAATCCGTGACGCCACGGTTTTGGCGAGCCGGGCAGATGTCGAGATTATATTCTGCTGGGTTCCTGGACATGTAGGAATTGCGGGGAATGAGCGCGCCGATGAGGGCGCCAAAGAGTCCGCGACGACTCTGCGACCGGACCAGCGTTTCGCTCTTCCTCACACTGACTACATGGCAGGAATACGGGCAGGTCTTCGGACTGCTTGGCAAAGAAGATGGGAGACGGTCGAGGGGAACTTATAGTTGCGTGCCATTGCGCCGCGACTGTTCCCATGGACCTATCCCCCAATGCCGCGGCGGCTTCAGGTTGCTTTCTGTCGTCTCCGAATCGGGCACACTCGTGTGACGCATCGCTATCTGATGGAGCGCTCGCCTGAGCCCTATTGCAACGACTGCGTCGTCCCCCAGACTGTTCGGCACATTCTTGTCGAATGTCCCAGTCTGGGTGATCTTCGCGCACGACACCTGTCCCGGTACCGGGATAGGCGGGGTCGCTACCGCCTGTCCCTTGTGCTCGGGACGAGTGCGTGTACTTTGACTGGTGGACTTATTGACTTTTGGGGGGAGGCCGGCCTTCTCCCTTTCATTTAACCCGGTTTAATTGTTGTATTTTTTGTTATTGTTTTTGTTATTGCTCTGTTATTGTTATTTCTTTTTATTGTTTCCTGTTCAATTTTTTAAAGTAGCCTAGAACTAGGCTGTTTGTTTACGGCAACTTATGCCTTAGTCGGCAGTCGCCAGATAGCCCCTTAATTAAAAAAAAAAAAAAATAGGGCTAGGTTCCGGTATATTTCGAAGCACGCCTGCCGCTTTTCTTGGCGGGCATACGTGTCTCCACTTAACGGGAAGACCCCTTTAGCTGAGGTGTGGAAGCGAGTCAAAAGGATTCGGGGCAAGTTCTCGCAGGACGTCCCTCCCGTTCTCCAGGAGAATGGGACCGCAATCTCGGACCCCGCGTCCGTGGCGGAATCCTTAGCGACCGCTTTTTCCGCATTCTCTAGCCTTGATGCTGCTCCGCCAGCATTCCTTGCACGTCGTGATGTCGCGGAAGGCCGCCGGCTGGACTTTACCTCCAGAGGCGGAGAACCCTTCAACGACAAGTTTACTATGAGTGAGTTGCGTTCCGCTCTCGCTTCGTGCGCGGACACCGCCCATGGTCCGGACGATGTCCCGTACGCCATGCTTCGACACCTGGGTGAGCGAGGCATGGCCTTTCTGTTAGATTTGTTCAACAGGATCTGGGTGGAAGGTCTTCTCCCAGACTCCTGGTGAATCGCTACTGTGCTCGCCTTTCGCAAACCGGGGAGAGATCACTCTACTCCGACCGGTTTCCGCCCAATCTCTCTAACCTCTTGCGTGTGCAAGTTGATGGAGAAATTGGTAAATGTTAGATTAGCATTTTTCCTGGCAGCGGAGGCCCTCTGTCTTCCGCACAGTGTGGCTTCCGCTAGTTCCACTCCACGTCGGATGCTCTGCTTCGACTGGAAAGGCCGTCTGCGAGGCTTTCCTTCGTAGACAGCACTACGCCACGGTGTTTTTTTGATCTGGAGAAGGCCTATGATACCGCATGGCGATACGGTATCATGGAGACTCTCCACACGATGGGAGCGAGGGGATGCCTCCCAATGTTTATATCTGAATTTTTGCGAGATCGTCGATTCCGCGTACGGGTGGGGGAGCCCTCTCCGGCCCAAAGGAGCAGGAAGAGGGTGTCCCGCATGGAAGTGTCCTCAGTGTCACACTCTTTGCCCTGAGCATCAACGGCATCACCTCGGTGCTGCCGGAAGATGTTCTCGCTACGCTCTACGTGGACGACCTTTCGATCTCTTTTGGCGTGGCCCAGATGCCAACTTTGGAGCGTCGATTCCAACAGGCATTGAACCGCGTCTCTCGCTATGCCGAAGCGCACAGGTTTCGGTTTTCTTTGGCCAAGACTAAGGTGGTGCACTTCTGCCGCCATCCACGGCTTCACCCCGACCCAGATTTGTTTCTTAATGGGGTGCACCTGGATGTGGTTGAGTCGCACCGTTTCCTTTGTCTTGTATTCGACCGATGCCTCACCTGGGAGGCTCATATTCGCAGCCTTAAGGTCTCTTGTACCCGCGCCATGGACATTCTTCGTTCCGTGACGTTCAGCGCTTGGGGCGCTGATAGGGCTACTGCCTCACCTTTTTATCGATCCTTTGTTCGCTCGAAGCTCGACTACGGATGCGAGTTTTATGCATCCGCAGCCGAGCTTTTATTGCAGAAGGTGGATCCGCACTTTCCCCATTGAGAGCCTGTTGGTCGATGCTTGGGAGATGCCACTCTCTCTGTGCCGCGTGCATTGTATCACTCGCCTGTACGCGCGAGCCCGGTGCCTCCCTCAGTCGTCAACAGCTCTCACTGCATCCGCAGCTGATCTCGATGGTGCCTATGCCGCCGAGAGACGCCAGTCATATCCTAAGCCCTTTGGGTTTAGGGCAAGGAAACTCCTTCGAGAGGTAGATATAGCTCTCGGGCCGGTGGCGCCCCTGGTTCTGCCCAGGACCCCACCCTGGAGGGTACCACATTTAGCTATTTGTCGCCACGCCTCTGCTCCCAAAGCTTGTACTGCGCCGGGAGTATTGCGTTCGACCTTTTTGGAGCACACATTATGTCACGCTGGAACCGTGCCAGTGTATACGGATGGCTCCAAGTCCCAAGAGGGGGTCGGCTTCCACGTTGTATCCTCTCTGTTTGAAGTCAGCGGGGCTCTACCAAGCGCTGCGTCTGTCTTCACGGCCGAGCTGGTGGCAATACACCACTCAGTACGGGAGATTACGCGACGTGCCCGGTTCGGAGACCGGATTGTGATCTATAGCGACTCACAAAGCGCCCTGAGTGCTCTCGGGGCATTGGAATCTCCGCATCCCCTGGTTCGCGAAATCCGTGACGCCACGGTTTTGGCGAGCCGGGCAGATGTCGAGATTATCTTCTGCTGGGTTCCTGGACATGTAGGAATTGCGGGGAATGAGCGCGCCGATGAGGGCGCCAAAGAGTCCGCGAGGACTCTGCGACCGGACCAGCGTTTCGCTCTTCCTCACACTGACTACATGGCAGGAATACGGGCAGGTCTTCGGACTGCTTGGCAAAGAAGATGGGAGACGGTCGAGGGGAACTTAAAGTTGCGTGCCATTGCGCCGCGACTGTTCCCATAGACCTATCCCCCAATGCCGCGGCGGCTTCAGGTTGCTTTCTGTCGTCTTCGAATCGGACACACTCGTGTGACGGATCGCTACTTGATGGAGCGCTCGCCTGCGCCCTATTGCAACGACTGCGTCGTCCCCCATACTGTTCGGCACATTCTTGTCGAATGTCCCAGTCTGGGTGATCTTCGCGCACGATACCTGTCCCGGTACCGGGATGGGCGGGGTCGCTACCGCCTGTCCCTTGTACTCGGGACGAGTGCGTGCACCATGACTAGTGGACTTATTGACTTTTTGGGGGAGGCCGGCCTTCTCCCTTTCATTTAACCCAGTTTAATTGTTGTTGTTGTTTTTGTTATTGTTTTTGTTATTGCTTTTTTATTGTTATTGTTATCTCTTTTTATTGTTTCCTGTTTAATTTTTAAAGTAGCCTAGAACTAGGCTGTTTGTCTACGGCGACTAATGCCTAAGTCGGCAGTCGCCAGATAGCCCCTTAATTAAAAAAAAAAAAATCGTGTGACGCATCGCTATTTGATGGAGCGCTCGCCTGCGCCGTATTGTAACGACTGCGTTGTCCCCCAGACTGTTCGGCAAATTCTTGTCGAATGTCCTAGTCTGGGTGATCTTCGCGCACGTTACCTGTCCCGGTACCGGGATGGGCGGGGTTGCTACAGCCTGTCCTTTGTACTCGGGACGAGTGCGTGCACATTGACTGCTGGACTTGTTGACTTTTGGGGGGAGGCCGTCCTTCTCCCTTTCATTTAACTAAGTTTTGTTGCTGTTTTTGTTATTGTTATTGCTTCCCAATTTTCTTTTCTGTTCAAATTTTTTAGAGTAGCCTAGAACTAGGCTGTTTGTTTACGGCGACTTATGCTCAAGTGGGCAGTCGCCAGATAGCCCCTTAAAAAAAAAAAATCTAATGGGACTTACAAGAAAGACAGCAGGCATCCCATAGCCGCCCACTCCCGATTGAAGCGGTTCGGTAGGGCAAACTTCCTTAGGGGGGAGAGACAGCCCCCATCGGTCGCTTCCCTCAAAAGACCTGCTGGCTCGAATATTAAACCTAGCGGGGGTCAAGGCCTGTGCCTCCCCATACTCGACTAGTGAAACCGCTGCCAATGGGACCTGTGATGTCATAGGGGGAGGGAAAAATGGATCCCCACTTGCCCCTAGATAGACATGGTCCTTGAGGCAACCCAAACCCAGACGGTAGGGCCTTCCATGGAGACGAATCCGTGCTCGGCGCCAAGCACCGAACTCGAGTCCGCCCCTATGCAAGGTCCTGCTCAAACGGCTCGGGTTTCCAAGGCAGTACAAGAAGGGGAGAGATCTCCTTCTCCGGTCGGTACCCTCGCGACCGAGGGGACCTTCCCCATCTCGGAGAAGGACCTTGCTGAGGGCGGATCATCCGGCCTGGGAGCTCCTGCCGGCGGAGGAGAGAAGCGGGTTCATTGCCAGCCCTCCTCTACTAAAAAAACAAAAACAGGAAGAAGGCTAAAAAGACTCGGGGCTCTTCCCCATCCAAGGGGCCCCCGTAAGGGGTGCGGCGATTTGCCATCCTGGCAGCCGTGCTGACGGGATCCAGCGCTCCGTCCGGCCCCAGCTTAGCCTCTCTTTCTTCCTTCAGATAGCCTGTATTTCTCCCCTTTTTCGTCGCTATTCATACAACCTCTCCCACAACTTTCTCTGGTCAGCCTCTAATTTCACAGGGTAGATGCTGACCTTCTTCTCAGCCAACCGTCCCGGATCGGGGCTGAGGGGGGAGGGCACAATGTTCCCTAACCCCTGAGCTCCGGTCTGTGGTGGCTTCCTCACATCCCTTTTCCTCTCCTCTTCACATTCTATCAATTTTACGCTGTGTTCAAGGTCGAGCCGCCATGCCGATGGACTGCCAGGCCACCAGGCGGGAGGGGTGGTCCGAAATGGCGGCGCCTGGCTCTGCCAGGCCTGTAAGCACCTCTTGCAGTGCGGGCAACTGCAAGAGGGGATGAGCTATTGCGTCCCGTGGCACAAATAGGGTCACCATGCCCATGGATGAATTTTCAAAAAACTAAACCCCTTTAACTCTCCCTGAGGCGGACCTCCCCCGACGCTTGAGCCTGCTTCCTGCTTGTTGCCTTTTTTATTGTTGTTGTTATTCTAAAGTAGCCTAGTACTAGGCTCTCGTGTAGAGTACGGCGACTTATGCCCAAGTAGGCAGTTGCCAGATGGGCTCCTTACAAAAAGAAATCTCGATAATATCGAGTCATTTCTGCCGTCTCTGAATTGGTTACACTCAGGACACTCCGCCATCTGATGGAACGCTCTCCTGAACCTCCTTGCGAAGATTGTTCGGTCCCCCAAACTGTACGCCACATTTGGTTAAATGTTTTACCCTGGTGTACGAGTAGCTTCGTGTCCATGGACTGTGACGAGCAATTTTGCTACCGCTTGTTCCTTGTACTCGGGGTGGGTTCGTGCACAGGAATCTGTGGTGGGATAGAGTTCTTGGAAGAAGCGAACCTCCTTACTATTTAAATTGTTGGTGGGATTCTTAGATCCCTGAAGGAGGAGAGGCTCCAGTGAAGCATATGGGTAGGCATTTTGTTGCTGTTCTTTGCTTATAGTTTATTGGGTTTTTTTTATACTCTAAATAATAATATTTGGGGAATTTCGAGGGCTATGCCCTCATTGGCCACTGCCAAAATAGATCTTTAAATAAAGCAGTCCTTCCCCTTCCCCTAGCTTCATTCGAGAAAGCCTCTTGCTTCATTCGAGGAAGCCTGTTGCTTCATTCGAGGAAGCCTGTTGCTTTATTTGAGAAAGCCTGACTATGTCAAGAATATGGAACCCAACACCCGCATGTGTACGATTATTGACAAAGAAATGGGGGGTTCTAAACTTGACAAGGGAATTTAGTAGTGTTATTCTTGAAAAGAGAATTTTGTGAGTCATTATTCTTGACAAAGGAATTTGGGCGTCGCTATTCTCGCCAAGGAAATTTTGAGGGTCGCTTTCTTGACAAGAAAATTGGGAAGGTAGCCTTGTTTCTGACAAGGGAATTTGGGAGGAGGGGGCGCTTTTCTTGCCAAGGGTATTTCGAGGGCAAGGAGTTGCTATTTTTGACATATAAGAAGTCCTTAAGGACATGGAATTTCAATGAACTGCTTCGAAGTTTAAGATGTAATGAAGCAGTCGACCTTAAAATACACTTCGATGGTGTTTCTCCCTCGAGCTCAAATTCCTCCATTTTAAGGACTTCTAAATGCCCTATCCAGATACCCTTCCTGTTTTAAATGGTCTCGTACGGACAACTTCTGCGTCCTTAGACTGAATTAAGGGCGAAAGGGAGTGTTACAACATTATGATAAGTGTTATAAGAATCTAAGGGAGATGAGATTTTCTGTAACCGTCTGTTATTTCTTCTATTCCTCTATTCGTTATTTTTATCTTTGCCTTCTTTTTTATTACTATTTTTTTTCCTGGCTGGGTCGCGAGAGTTGGCGGCTTCTTGTGCTGTGACAACCCTCCAATTCCCTATTTTGCTCTCGACCTGTGTATCTTCTATTTCGCCCTGTCCTTTACTTTTTTACATATAAAACAAACTGAATAGCCTAGATGCCTTCGTTGGTGTTTACTTCATTAAAAAATAAGTTCAAAAGTGTGTCTTTATCTTTCCTCCTATACTTTTCGCTTCTCCTAACTCACCACTTTAATACTCTTCAAAATATTTTTTTGTGGAGATGCGAACGTTGCTTTTAGCTTCTGTATTTTTTGATAATAAGAATTCGGTACTTTCCTGTTATCGACAGCCATTTTTTTTTTTTTTTTTACTAGAGGAATTTTTATGTATATATTTTTGTTTTTACTAAAGGGTTAGGTTAGGTTTGCTTAAATTATTAGAGTTTTGTGAAATAAATATTTTGTTTGATAGTGTTTGTTTTAATGGCCTAACCTACCTAACGCAACCTAATTCTTTAGTAAAAAAAGTATATAGCTAAAAATAGTTTAGTAAGAAATATAGATAAAAAAATCCTTTAGTAAAAAAAAAAAATGTTGTCCATAATAGGAAAATAAAAAAAAAGGTTGCCGGTAATAGGAAAGTTTTAAAAAATGGCTACCTATAATAGGAAATTAGCAATACTTATTATTTTTCTCTGATGTTTTGGTGTTCGGTGCTATTTCCTCTTAACCGAATCAGAGCGCCATCTGGCGGCGTCTCACTTTCAAATGAAAACAAACGGATTCGAGGACGGGGGGAAGGACTTCCTTCCTGCTTAGAGGCTTCTCTCTCGTTTTTCGCTTATGTATCCCCCGGCGCAGCACGTTTTCAAGGTCTAGTACTCTTAGTACTCTATTAATAGTGTCCCGAAGGGAAATTAACTTTAAAAAAATGCTACTCGAAACGTTCATTTCGGTTTTATCGGCTAATTTCATCCGCCGTTCAAGTTCAACGGACGTTGCAAGGCGGAGCATATGACTGCTTTTTGTGTACGTAACTTTGAGCCCACGATGAGGTACATGTTCGTACTTCTGAACAGAAGTACTTTTACGAACATTCCTGGATGTGTATAATTCTTGTTCACAGCTTCTTGTAATTAGCATGATTCGGTAAAGTTGAAGATAAGCCGCTCGGCTGCTAATTTATATATATATATATATATATATATATATATATATATATATATATATATATATATATATATATATATATATATATATATATATATGTTTTATTCGTATATGTGTTTGGTTACTGGAAGCCGGTTTCGAGCTGGGCTATGAGTTACTCTATGAGGAGCTATGCCCCCATATCTCCCCGCTCTCCCTCAGGAACAAGTTGTACGTTGTGCTTTCGTCCTTTGTTCCAAAATCTTTCGCCGTACTACTTGTTCCTGAGGGCGAGCAAGGGGGAAGGGGCCATATCCCCCCATATAGTAAGTCATAGCCCGGCTCGAAACCGGCTTCCAGTAACCAAACACATATACGAATAATCTGTAAATATAAATTAGCAGCCGAGTAACGCATCTTCAACTTTACCCTTTAATCTTTTCATTATCCGTTATTTATTCATTCGTTTCTCTTTCCTTCTCGTTCTACCGAAGCCTCCGCGGTCAGGGAATTTCCGAGTGGAGGTTTCGGTCAAAAAGGGGAGAACTTAGGGAAAATGAAAATGTAGACAGGTTCATTAATGGAAATGGTGAAGTTAGGTGAAGTAGAAATATGCGGAAAGTACAGAACCTTTGTAGACTATCCAGGTCCTGAGGTCAGAAGGGCAGGCAATTCTCCTAAACCTGCTCCCTTGCGGCTAAAATGACATTATTTCGATACTTTCGCTTGTCCCTCCCTTTATATAGCATCATCCTCATACACAGCTTCCCTACAGAATGGGGTCAGCGCGCATCAATGCCACAAACTACCCCGTCCTCCGCGTTTAATGTAATTTAATTTTAATCCGCTTTTGTAGAATCGGGGATGGAGGAGGCTACTGGAGGACGCTCCAGTTCAAACAGTCAATCCTGGACGAGGCCCCTCATTAGTTAATCCCCCTCCCTCAGATAATAAAATTTACATAAAGATTAGAATGCAATTTCTCCGTGTGCACCAAGGGTCAGTCTTCGCAGGGGTGGGGGTGGAAAGAGAGTGGTGGTAATGTATTTTGCCACCAACCATCGATCAGGAATCATTCGTGGCCACCCGTTTTCCGCGTCTGCTGGAACTCATTAAACCCCATTCACTCATTAAAACTCATCCATTAAACTCCATTTGCCCATCAATACCCATTAAACCCGTAGTACCCCCTGAAAACCCATTTACCGGCTAAAACCTTCTGCCAAACTGCCATAGTTCGAATCCTCAGGTTGATGAGTGCTTCAAATTCATAATTGTGAGTGTCTCGGCCTCTGTGTACGACGTGTCACTCGAGGCTTATATTATGCCCTTTATTACTATTGAAATTCATATTTTTCTACCATTTCCCCTCATCTGGCTGCCCCCCTCCCCCCAAACTTATTTTTGCATCAGGTAAAAATGCCCTCGTTCCTACGAGTTACTGCTGGTCGCTTGAAGTTGTTGCGAGCGCATCTGTCGCCTTTCTCTTGGTGTCTACGGCTTATCTCATAAAGTGCATGTTGAATTCTTTTGTGTACACCTTCCCGGTGTGTACGTTTGTTCTAGCTCTTTTTTATGCTTGAGTGTTCCCAATCGACCCGAAACTACGTCCTGGGATTACCTGCAGAAGAATCGCAAATAAAGCTTAGGTTAATTCAATGCAATGGCTAACTAAAACTCCTTTGGCTGCTTCGGGGCGAAATTCCGTCAATTATGATTTGGCCAATGTTACCGAAACGCTCTGATGGCGTCTTCGCCCTGAATGAAGGCGACGTCTCTCACCGACCGTCTCTATTTCCCAGCAATCATTTATGCTTCAATTCCCCTGCATTCCTTTGTACGCCTCTATTCCCCAACATCATTTCCGTCATTTCCCAGATTCATTTTACTTCTCTATTCCCCAGCAATCATTTACGGCTCAATTCCCCCTGCATTTATTTGTACGCCTCAATTCAACTTCATTTATTTGTACCCCTATCTTCCCCTGCATTCATTTTCACGTCTCTATTCCCCAGTAATCATTTTTACGCCTTTATTTCCCAGCATTCATTTTTTACTCGTTTATTACCCATGGATTCATTCATACGCCTCAATTCCCCTGTATTCTTTTGTACTCCTTAATTCTCTTTTATTCATTCCTACTCAATTTCATTTAATCATTTGTACTCCTCAATACCCTTGCATTCATTTGTACGCCTTAATTCACCCGCATCATGCAAAGGCCTCTATTGTCCAGTAATCATTTTTACGCATCTATTCCCCAGCAATCATGTTTACTTCTCAATTCCTATGTATTCTTTTTATACGCCTCAATTCTCCAGTATTCTTTTTACGCATATATTCCCCTGTATTCATTTGTACGCGCATATTTTCGTGCATTCATTTGTATGCCTCAATTCACTCGTATTCAATCGCCCTGCATTCATTTATACGCCTCATTTCACATGCATTCATTTGTATGCCTCTATTCCCTGCATTCATTTTACGCCTATATTCCACACCAATCATTTGTTCGCCTCTATTCCACAGCAATACTTTTACGACTCTATTCCTCTGCATTCATTTGTACACCTCAATTCCCCAGCAATTATTTTTACGCCTCTATTCCCCAGTAATAATTTACGCCTCAACTCCCCAGTAATAATTTACGCCTCAACTCCCATGTATTCATTTATAAGCTTCAACTCCCGCATTCATTTGTACGCATATATTCCCCTGTATTTATTTGTACGCCTCAACTTCTCTTTATTCATTTATACGCATCAATTCCATTGTATATATTTTTAGCCCTCAATTCCCCTATATTCATCTGTACGCCTCAATACCCCTTCATTTATTTGTACGCCTCAATTCACCTGCATTCATTTGTACGCCTTTCTTCCCCTGCATTAATTTATGCGCCTTTATTCCCCAACAATATTTTTTACGCCTATTCATCATCAATCATTAACGCCTCAATTCCCATGTATTCGTTTGCACGATATATTCATCTGCTTTCATCTATACGCATTACTTGCTCATTATACATTTGTATTCAATTTTACGGCTCAATTCCGCTCTTTTCATTTCTACAGCTCGATACCACTGCATTTATTTTTTACGCCTCTATTCCCCAGCAATCATTTTTACGCCTCAATTCCCATGTATTATTTTATTCTCCTCAATATTCCAGTATTCATTTCTATGCATATATTCCCCTGTATTCATTACTACTCATATATTTCCTTACATTCATTTGTATGCCTCAATTGCCTGTATTAATTTATACGCTTCAATTTCCCTGCATTATTCATATACCTCAATTGCCTTGCATTCATTTGCACGCCCCTATTCTCCCTATTCATATTTTACTCCGCAATTCCTCTGCATTCATTTATACGCCTCTATTCCTTTGCTTTCATTTATACTCCGCAATGTCCCAGTATTCATTTCTTCACTTCATTTCCCATGTATTCATTTGTACACTTCTATTCACTTGCATAAATATGTACGTCGCTATTCACCTGCGTTCATTTGTACACCTCTTTCCGCTACAATTTTTTGTACGCTTCTATCCCACTGCATCCATTTGTACGCCTCTATTCCTCTGCATTCATTTGTACGCCGCCTCATTTCCCCTGCACTTATTTGTACGCCCAAATTGGATATGCACATGTCAATCCTTGATGTCACTGTCATAGAATTCAGGAGGCCTGAACCTGAAGCTTTTGGCTCCCTTCCAAAGATGTAGGGGAGGGGAGACGACAGCCCCAAATTAGGAAAAGATTTCCTCTTCGAGTGCGATGGGATTTTAAATGGCGAGAGTGAGTTAATCGTTGGCTGGTATTGCTACTATTTAATTAGGCTTTGGTGGTTGGAGGATTTAAACAACAAAATTAATCTTATACAAACAACGATAGATATTTACAGAATAATATACAGGCCATTTAGTTAACACCGTTTACTAAATGAATGAAATTGAAATGACAAGTAGGACTCGTCTTAGCCGTACTAGGTTCAATAAGTACACTAATTACCCGAGCGAAAGCGGGAGGTGTCCTGCGAGGTGAGTCTTAGCCGCACGGGGCTCAATAATTGTTACAATAATTACCCGAGAGGAACCGGGAGGAGATCATGAGGTGAGTCGCTCCGTCGGAGAGCGTCACGCCTCTTCGACGTTGAAAGAAAATGTAAGTCTCACGATTTTCTGGAGAAGACCACGAGTATGGGTACTCGGGGGGGAGATATTTCTTCGAGGAAGTCGGGTAGAGCGCGATATTCCAGACGTAGTCTTCGTCGTTCCGAATATGGATTCCTGCTGCGATACCGAATAGCACCGAAGGTTGTCGCTCGAGGATTGCGCGTCGTCAATGAATGATTCCAAAGACCTTATGATGCCGCGTGAATAACTTGTGTATTGCGTGGGCTTGCTTACTTGGAAGCAGCGTTGGGACAGCTCGCGACCCGAAAGCTCTAAGAATACTTCCTCGATTATTCTCGGGATGAAGAATATATACTACTACGCTTGAAGTTCTAATGTTTGCCGACGGAAGCGTTATCGGTTCGGTCCCACAGCCTCGATGGCGGGAATCGGCGGTGAGGTTCGTAACACCATAAGCGGGACGGGGTTATGGCGCGTTATCGCTCCGGAAGTTTGTCGACGGTCTGGAAACAGGGCTCCTTCGCTCGAAATCCCTTTCTCGTTACTCGATCAAACACACTGGCTCTCTCTCTCTCTCTCTCTCTCTCTCTCTCTCTCTCTCTCTCTCTCTCTCTCTCTCTCTCTCTCTCTCTCTCTCTCTCTCTCTCTCTCTCTCTTAGAAATTGCTGCCAATGTTATCAATTATTATCTGGCAGATTTTCGTCACTTCTCTTAGCCTCTCTAACTACATTTTCACATCCCTTAACTTCACCGCTCTATCCACTTGGATTACCTCCCCCGCCCCTTATTTCCTCGCATGGCAGCCACCACCCATAATATAATGCCTCCCTTATCGTGCATCCTGTTCGTCAAATTGACAATTTATTTTTTTCTTTCGGGTTCTCTTTTAGGCTTTAGCTGCCTTTCCTCCACTTAGTTGGGTCACAGCGGATGTGGTGTCATTTAGTTAAATGGTGGCAATTAAGCAAAGGGATTGTTTATATGAGGATGCATTTAGTTATGTGGAGGCCATTTTATAAGATGGAAAGGTTCATATTCTTTTGATTACAGTCGTGACGTGGACTGAGTACGAGGGGAACGTACGTGCCAGATTGGACTGTCCAGAATTGCTTTAAATTATTTCACTGTGTAACCTCCTCCTGGGCATTTCTGTCTCAGTGGTGGGATGCCCACAATGGGGTCCGTCTACGGCTCCCACCCAAACAAAGTCGAGCCGAATCGGGACTCCATCCATGACTAACCGTGTTGCTTAGCCACTTAAATCGGAAACGGCTTTACCACTCGGCTACTCCGATGGTCCAGGCCACTCACTGCTTGCTAGCAAGTAGGCCTCGCCGGGAAGTAACACTTGGGTGTCTGAACATCGAGGGTGAGATAAACTATTTTCCTTTGTTATTTTTAATTGATTTTGCAACATTAATGGCGAATTGGGGCATTGTATTATTGAGGTGCATTGTTGGTTTGATACGGTTGTACGATGTCTCCCAAAGAGCTGGTAGAACAATGCGAATGAAGACAAACTAAGCATCAAACTTCCATTCTTCTCCCAGCACGATAAACTGTTACGGTGTGTATAAAAAGGACGTGATATGGTGGATTAGCAATTAACAAACTGGTTATATAAAGGAGTCCCCCGTCCCCCTCCCGCCCTTCAAAGCATTATATGTTGTATTAAAATTGAAGCAAGAGACCAAATATTTGGTAGAGATTTGGTGAAATAATTAATACTTTGGGGCATTGCCCCCATCCCAACCTCACCCTGAATATGATATTTGTTCTCTCTTAACCGACATGTTCCCCCAAGGGGATTCTTTTAAAACTGATCTTTTTTTTTCTTGGCAATTCATCAAAACACTACTTTATATACAACATCGTGTTAGGAGTTTGTCCCGGTAGGACAAGAACCCTATGTCTGCTGCCCTTCGTTCCATGTTGATAGTTGCAAGTTCCTCCGATGGATCTTCTGTTTAAACTGCTGTTTCTTCCCCGCTACTCCATCGAATCGCTTCCTATTCCTCCACATCATAACATCGTCATGGAGGTTTATCCTGATGGGGGAAAAATTGAAATTTGACGGTTAGGTTTTTGTTAATTCACATTTGTATACGAACTGCTAAGACATCCCTCTAGTTTTAGTTCCCGTCGTTATTATTTACCAGTTCTCGGTGGAGTTTTTGCCCTAAAACGTTCTAAGGACAATGGTAAGTTGAGGGGGGGGGGGGGGGAGTCTACAGAGGAGACTATGGATGATTGTGAGGATTAACTTTGCGAATGGGCTTTGTGAGAACTCGGGGTATCCTTGTTCGTACATCAAAGCAATGTTTTATTTGGAAATTGTCGTGAAATGAGATGCATGATGGTGTTCTGGGGGTTGTGGGTTGGACTGTAGTGGAGGAGTTTGATGGATAACTTCTAACACATCTGGCTTGCGCTTTTCCATGCGGAATTCATCTGTCTATGAAGTGGTGCGTTGCTCTTTATAATAATTTGTACAGATTTAACCCGCCGGAACAAAAAAACATTCGAAAGAGGAAAAGTTCAGTTTGAATAAAGTTCTTATTGTTAAAAGTCATATCTTCCAATGACCCCATCATCCATCCAGGTGTTCTTGTTCCAATCCATATTGAATGGTGTCAATATTTAATATCGGTCGTGTTTTGTGTACACATGTTAAAGTATGCAGTTGCTATAGCAACGATGAGCCACCTTAACACTGGTTCGGGCAACCTGGGGGTGACTGTATCCAATAGACCACTTGCTTGGCGTGGGTGAAGAACGTCCCTCAGGGTGCCCGGGGGCGCGTGAAGGCGGCTACTCCTCCTTGATATAGCAACTGTCTACCATCACTGCGTACAGTGCCGTTCGCCTTACTATGTTAATGCAGTGGTTTTCAACCTTTTTATGATAGTGGCACGCTAATTGCCACTATCTAAAAGCAGCCGTGGCACCACAATATAAAATAACACACGTATAAATACATAATTACGATGAAAACACTTCAAAATTAACCACGATTGATATTTAACCTAATTTAATCGACAAAAAAAAGGCCTAAAAAATTGAAAATAAACAAATCTTACTTTTAAAAGTTTAATGGCAAATTTGAGCTTGATTATAACATAATTCTCTAATATTGGGAGGTGTAATTGATATGGCAATTCACATTTCTTCATCCACTGTCTCCAATCTTTCTCTTTTCGTTGTTTCTATGTGGCACAAAGAAGAGAAACTAGTTTCAAAATACTTTCAAGTGTCTTTCATTTTTTTTTATTAATGTTTGAAATAGATATTTTTTGCAATTTAAGCATCTTAAAAATGATTTCTTGGTTACTCCCGCGGCACGCTTAGTTGGTTACCCCGGCACCCTGGTTAAGAACCACTGTGTGAAAGGACATGAATTAAACGTGAAGTTCTTTGTTATGATGTTATAGTACTGCTCGTTGTGCAATCGTTCTAAATGATAAGGGCGGGGTCGTGTCGCCTATTCAATGGACACTAGGGAACAACAGGGTGTTCCCGAATGTTTTGACGTTTGATTGTCCCTGGCGAACACACACACACCTCCATCATCACCCCAAGGGGGCACCCCGTGTCGACCTACACCTGATACATGGTGGAGCGGCATCCACCCCTGGCAGTCTTGAACTAGATTGAGACTGCCTGGGCTTTATTCTTTCTAGATATTTTTCCATTTTGCTCCCTTTTCGGCATTTCTTTATAAGCTTCTTCTCACCTATTTTATAGGCCGGTGACTGATTTTGAAGGCTAGTCGACGACCCGCTTTCGTCCATTCATCCTGGTCAGGGCCAGAGGGGTCTCCTCCCTCTTGGCTCAAGTTATTGGAGGCGGGAGGAGAGTTGACAGGCCTGGATTCCCTCGTCTTTTTTCTCCTACTGCCCCTTCTATTTTGCTCATCTATTCTTTTTGGCACTGCGAGGGGATGCCAGGTCATCTGGGGGATTATGCGCCCTCCTGACCCCAACATTCGCAGTTTGCTCTTCCTTCCCCAATACATGCAGGAGGATCTGCCGTTATATATTCTTCCACTCATTTTTACTTTCCAACTCCAACACTTTATTCGACCTCGTTGCTATTGCGCTTTAAATTCGAGGAAAAAGAACATCCTTAGAATCAGAAACCTCTTTTTGGCTTAGCCTTCTTTCGTATTTCATCTACCTGATTGCTGCATATGACATCTGGTGGATTACGCGCCCTTCCAACCCCAACACCTATATGGGGGTGTGCGACGTGAGAATTCTCGTCTTTGTCCTCAGAAAAAATGCGACATTGAGAAAATTTCTCAGTTTTCTGCGGGTGGCATTTTCGTTACGATGTATCCCCTCCGCCCTCAACCCCTTCGGGTGGTGATCTAAATTGTGCAATGTCATATTATCGCTCAAGATAACGGGATCGAACCTTCAGCAAATTGCCTTTATTTGAGTGGTATCCGAATCCGGATTCAGATATTTCATCCTTTTACATATATTCCTCTTTTTGTTTTTATTCTCTTTAAATTCTTAAACTATTTTTTTAAATCTTTTATCTTTTTTTTTCTTACCGAATTTATTCCCTTGCGTTGTCTAGTCCGGTTAGCACTTCACTTTTCCAGTAGGTAACTTGGCAGTTACTGATTCTAATTCGCGATTTTGCCCAATCAAAACACACCTGTCTTCTTTCGGAGCCTTGCGGAAAAGGGGGAGTGTTTAGGAGAGTTGCGTACCAACCGGTCTCTAGCGATCCAAATTGTGTAATGGGCTAATTGTATCTTTCCCCATGTTTTGGTTTTCCCTATACCAGGGACGTCCAACCCGCGGCCCGCGGGCGGCATTGCGGCCCACTGCTTACTCAAAATCTAATTTTAGAGGGTATTTTTTTAGATATATTTTCAGTTACTTTAAAAAGCAGATATTGAGAATATCATAAAGGAAGGCAATACCAAAAATCACATTGATTTTATTTTATTTTGTCTCTAATTTCATTTTTTACCGTTAATATACAGTATTTTGTTTATAATTATATGCTATTAAAAAAATTTATTCATTACATTTTGAACTTTTTAAAATTTATATTTAAGTTTATGGACCAATTAGAAATTTGGCCTATTGGGAAAAAGGTTGGACAACCCTGCCCTGTACCATAAAGCTCTTATATATATATATATATATATATATATATATATATATATATATATATATATATATATATATATATACTTTATGGCGATACCCCTTTTCCCTCCGTTCTTCGGTTTTGTTTGTCACTAACTCTATAATTTAAGAAGGGGATTTTTTTGAGTATTTGAATAATAATTTCATCTTAGTTTGGTTATGACTTATGTTTTTTATCAAAGTTATTTCTAATAATTCTTTTATAATATCAAAAAACAAAATGGTGAAGTTCAGAAATAAATATAAGTATCGAAATTTTAGCAGCGTGATTTTTTGAAAGGGAAGAAATAGTTTAGAGTTCCTTTTTAAAATTATTATAATTGGAGAAGTTCAGAAAATTTATAAAAATTTAACCATGGCTGCTTTTTTTTAAAATTTGAATCTTAGTAGCGAAGCGCAAGCTCCCTCCGTAGGGGGGAAGTGGCGAAGCCATTGCCTGTTTTTTTTTAATAAAACGAAACCCTCGTCGGGAGATATGCTCATCTTCCCTAATTACTCTCGGACCAGGATACACCCGCGTCCGCAGATGTGGATGATGTCATTTACAGACACCCACCCGCATGTGCGTGCCACGCCCCATTCTTCCTCACGACTGCCGCCGCCCATCTTCCTCCTCCTCCTCCT
Source organism: Ceratothoa steindachneri (assembly GCA_963969495.1). Taxonomy (NCBI): domain Eukaryota; kingdom Metazoa; phylum Arthropoda; class Malacostraca; order Isopoda; family Cymothoidae; genus Ceratothoa; species Ceratothoa steindachneri. The sequence goes on from OZ018321.1 coordinate 212,177,600, forward strand.
CCTCCTCCTCCTCCTCCTCCTCCTTTACTCTCGCGTCTTTTCTTCGGGTTCCGTAATAAGAGGGCGTCGATCCTGCTTCCCCCTTTTTCCCCCTTCGTCTCCTCTAGCTCTTTAAATCTCTTAGCTCTATGATCTTTAAAGAGCACACGCTCTTAGCTCTATGACTCGCAGGGGAATGTCAGGTGACACCTGGAAGCTTATATGCCCACCTTGCCCCAACACTCGCAGTATGCCCTCCAGGGTCCAAAGTTTGCAGGGGGATCTGGGGTTAAATACCGCACATTTTCACTTCCTCTATCATCACCACTTTCTCTTTATAGATCTCTCCTTAAAAATCTTCAGGATTCGGCCTCGTTGTTATTGCGCTTTACTCTCTCTCTCTCTCTCAATGCTAAAAGCGGGATTTCATTCGCCGGTTAAAGGAATTTGAGTCGGTTCCCGTTTGATTGAGATGATCGACCAAGTCATCTAATTTCTTTCTGGGGGAAATAAATTTCCCCCAATTAATTTCATTTCATAAAGAGTGAATAGGATTAAATAGTTACCCCCAATTAATTTAATTTCATAAAGGGTGAATAGGATTAAATAGTTTCCGCCAATTAATTTAATTTCATAAAGAGTGAATAGGATTAAATAGTTTCCCCCAATTTGATTTCATTTCATAAAGAGTGAATAGGATTAAATAGTTTCCGCCAATTAATTTAATTTCATAAAGAGTGAATAGGATTAAATAGTTTCCCCCAATTAATTTCATTTCATAAAGAGTGAATAGGATTAAATAGTTTCCCCCAATTAATTTTATTTCATAAAGAGTGAATAGGATTAAATAGTTACCCCCAATTAATTTCATTTCATAAAGAGTAAATAGGATTAAATAGTTTCCCCCAATTAATTTAATTTCATAAAGAGTGAATAGGATTAAATAGTTACCCCCAATTTGATTTCATTTCATAAAGAGTGAATAGGATTAAATAGTTTCCGCCAATTAATTTAATTTCATAAAGAGTGAATAGGATTAAATAGTTTCCCCCAATTAATTTCATTTCATAAAGAGTGAATAGGATTAAATAGTTTCCCCCAATTAATTTTATTTAATAAAGAGTGAATAGGATTAAATAGTTACCCCCAATTAATTTCATTTCATAAAGAGTAAATAGGATTAAATAGTTTCCCCCAATTAATTTCATTTCATAAAGAGTGAATAGGATTAAATAGTTACCCCCAATTTGATTTCATTTCATAAAGAGTGAATAGGATTAAATAGTTTCCCCCAATTAATTTAATTTCATAAAGAGTGAATAGGATTAAATAGTTTCCCCCAATTAATTTCATTTCATAAAGAGTGAATAGGATTAAATAGTTTCCCCCAATTAATTTCATTTCATAAAGAGTGAATAGGATTAAATAGTTTCCCCCAATTAATTTCATTTCATAAAGAGTGAATAGGATTAAATAGTTTCCCCCAATTAATTTTAATTCATAAAGAGTGAATAGGATTAAATAGTTACCCCCAATTAATTTCATTTCATAAAGAGTAAATAGGATTAAATAGTTTCCCCCAATTAATTTCATTTCATAAAGAGTGAATAGGATTAAATAGTTACCCCCAATTAATTTAATTTCATAAAGAGTGAATAGGATTAAATAGTTTCCCCCAATTAATTTAATTTCATAAAGAGTGAATAGGATTAAATAGTTTCCCCCAATTAATTTCATTTCATAAAGACTGAATAGGATTAAATAGTTTCCCCCAATTAATTTTATTTCATAAAGAGTGAATAGGATTAAATAGTTACCCCCAATTAATTTCATTTCATAAAGAGAAATAGGATTAAATAGTTTCCCCCAATTAATTTAATTTCATAAAGAGTGAATAGGATTAAATAGTTACCCCCAATTTGATTTCATTTCATAAAGAGTGAATAGGATTAAATAGTTTCCCCCAATTAATTTAATTTAATAAAGAGTGAATAGGATTAAATAGTTACCCCCAATTAATTTCATTTCATAAAGAGTAAATAGGATTAAATAGTTTCCCCCAATTAATTTAATTTCATAAAGAGTGAATAGGATTAAATAGTTTCCGCCAATTAATTTTATTGTATAAAGACTGAATAGGATTAAATAGTTACCCCCAATTAATTTCATTTCATAAAGAGTGAATAGGATTAAATAGTTTCCCCCAATTAATTTCATTTCATAAAGAGTGAATAGGATTAAATAGTTTCCCCCAATTAATTTCATTTCATAAAGAGTAAATAGGATTAAATAGTTTCCCCCAATTAATTTCATTTCATAAAGAGTGAATAGGATTAAATTGTTTCCCCCAATTAATTTCATTTCATAAAGAGTGAATAGGATTAAATAGTTTCCCCCAATTAATTTAATTTCATAAAGAGTGAATAGGATTAAATAGTTTCCCCCAATTAATTTAATTTCATAAAGAGTGAATAGGATTAAATAGTTTCCCCCAATTAATTTCATTTCATAAAGAGTGAATAGGATTAAATAGTTTCCCCCAATTAATTTAAATTCATAAAGAGTGAATAGGATTAAATAGTTACCCCCAATTAATTTCATTTCATAAAGAGTAAATAGGATTAAATAGTTTCCCCCAATTAATTTAATTTCATAAAGAGTGAATAGGATTAAATAGTTTCCGCCAATTAATTTCATTGTATAAAGACTGAATAGGATTAAATAGTTACCCCCAATTAATTTCATTTCATAAAGAGTGAATAGGATTAAATAGTTTCCCCCAATTAATTTCATTTCATAAAGAGTGAATAGGATTAAATAGTTACCCCCAATTAATTTAATTTCATAAAGAATGAATAGGATTAAATAGTTTCCCCCAATTAATTTCATTTCATAAAGAGTGAATAGGATTAAATAGTTACCCCCAATTAATTTAATTTCATAAAGAGTGAATAGGATTAAATAGTTTCCCCCAATTAATTTAATTTCATAAAGAGTGAATAGGATTAAATAGTTTCCCCCAATTAATTTCATTTCATAAAGAGTGAATAGGATTAAATAGTTTCCCCCAATTAATTTTAATTCATAAAGAGTGAATAGGATTAAATAGTTACCCCCAATTAATTTCATTTCATAAAGATTAAATAGGATTAAATATTTTCCCCCAATTAATTTAATTTCATAAAGAGTGAATAGGATTAAATAGTTACCCCCAATTTGATTTCATTTCATAATAGGATTAAATAGTTTCCACCAATTAATTTAATTTCATAAAGAGTGAATAGGATTAAATAGTTTCCCCCAATTAATTTCATTTCATAAAGAGTGAATAGGATTAAATAGTTTCCCCCAATTAATTTTATTTAATAAAGAGTGAATAGGATTAAATAGTTACCCCCAATTAATTTCATTTCATAAAGAGTAAATAGGATTAAATAGTTTCCCCTAATTAATTTCATTTCATAAAGAGTGAATAGGATTAAATAGTTACCCCCAATTTGATTTCATTTCATAAAGAGTGAATAGGATTAAATAGTTTCCCCCAATTAATTTAATTTGATAAAGAGTGAATGGGATTAAATAGTTTCCCCCAATTAATTTCATTTCATAAAGAGTGAATAGGATTAAATAGTTTCCCCCAATTAATTTAATTTCATAAAGAGTGAATAGGATTAAATAGTTTCCCCCAATTAATTTCATTTCATAAAGAGTGAATAGGATTAAATAGTTTCCCCCAATTAATTTTAATTCATAAAGAGTGAATAGGATTAAATAGTTTCCCCCAATTAATTTAATTTCATAAAGTGAATAGGATTAAATAGTTTCCCCCAATTAATTTCATTTCATAAAGAGTGAATAGGATTAAATAGTTTCCCCCAATTAATTTTATTTCATAAAGAGTGAATAGGATTAAATAGTTACCCCCAATTAATTTCATTTCATAAAGAGAAATAGGATTAAATAGTTTCCCCCAATTAATTTAATTTCATAAAGAGTGAATAGGATTAAATAGTTACCCCCAATTTGATTTCATTTCATAAAGAGTGAATAGGATTAAATAGTTTCCCCCAATTAATTTAATTTCATAAAGAGTGAATAGGATTAAATAGTTTCCCCCAATTAATTTAATTTCATAAAGAGTGAATAGGATTAAATAGTTTCCCCCAATTAATTTAATTTCATAAAGAGTGAATAGGATTAAATAGTTTCCCCCAATTAATTTCATTTCATAAAGAGTGAATAGGATTAAATAGTTTCCCCCAATTAATTTTAATTCATAAAGAGTGAATAGGATTAAATAGTTACCCCCAATTAATTTCATTTCATAAAGATTAAATAGGATTAAATATTTTCCCCCAATTAATTTAATTTCATAAAGAGTGAATAGGATTAAATAGTTACCCCCAATTTGATTTCATTTCATAAAGAGTGAATAGGATTAAATAGTTTCCACCAATTAATTTAATTTCATAAAGAGTGAATAGGATTAAATAGTTTCCCCCAATTAATTTCATTTCATAAAGAGTGAATAGGATTAAATAGTTTCCCCCAATTAATTTTATTTAATAAAGAGTGAATAGGATTAAATAGTTACCCCCAATTAATTTCATTTCATAAAGAGTAAATAGGATTAAATAGTTTCCCCTAATTAATTTCATTTCATAAAGAGTGAATAGGATTAAATAGTTACCCCCAATTTGATTTCATTTCATAAAGAGTGAATAGGATTAAATAGTTTCCCCCAATTAATTTAATTTAATAAAGAGTGAATAGGATTAAATAGTTTCCCCCAATTAATTTCATTTCATAAAGAGTGAATAGGATTAAATAGTTTCCCCCAATTAATTTAATTTCATAAAGAGTGAATAGGATTAAATAGTTTCCGCCAATTAATTTCATTGTATAAAGACTGAATAGGATTAAATAGTTACCCCCAATTAATTTCATTTCATAAAGAGTGAATAGGATTAAATAGTTTCCCCCAATTAATTTCATTTCATAAAGAGTGAATAGGATTAAATAGTTTCCCCCAATTAATTTCATTTCATAAAGAGTAAATAGGATTAAATAGTTTCCCCCAATTAATTTCATTTCATAAAGAGTGAATAGGATTAAATTGTTTCCCCCAATTAATTTCATTTCATAAAGAGTGAATAGGATTAAATAGTTTCCCCCAATTAATTTAATTTCATAAAGAGTGAATAGGATTAAATAGTTTCCCCCCAATTAATTTCATTTCATAAAGAGTGAATAGGATTAAATAGTTTCCCCCAATTAATTATATTTCATAAGAGTGAATAGGATTAAATAGTTACCCCCAATTAATTTCATTTCATAAAGAGTGAATAGGATTAAATAGTTTCCGCCAATTAATTTCATTGTATAAAGACTGAATAGGATTAAATAGTTACCCCCAATTAATTTCATTTCATAAAGAGTGAATAGGATTAAATAGTTTCCCCCAATTAATTTCATTTCATAAAGAGTGAATAGGATTAAATAGTTTCCCCCAATTAATTTCATTTCATAAAGAGTAAATAGGATTAAATAGTTTCCCCCAATTAATTTCATTTCATAAAGAGTGAATAGGATTAAATTGTTTCCCCCAATTAATTTCATTTCATAAAGAGTGAATAGGATTAAATAGTTTCCCCCAATTAATTTCATTTCATAAAGAGTGAATAGGATTAAATTGTTTCCCCCAATTAATTTCATTTCATAAAGAGTGAATAGGATTAAATAGTTTCCCCCAATTAATTTCATTTCATAAAGAGTGAATAGGATTAAATAGTTTCCCCAATTAATTTCATTTCATAAAGAGTAAATAGGATTAAATAGTTTCCCCCAATTAATTTAATTTCATAAAGAGTGAATAGGATTAAATAGTTTCCCCCAATTAATTTCATTTCATAAAGAGTGAATAGGATTAAATAGTTTCCCCCAATTAATTTCATTTCATAAAGAGTAAATAGGATTAAATAGTTTCCCCCAATTAATTTCATTTCATAAAGAGTGAATAGGATTAAATAGTTTCCCCGAGAAATTTTAGAAAACGTAAGGATTACATACTTTGTTAGTACAGAGGAAATTGGCTTCGAACTGCAAAGTCGTAATGTATGTTAAATCAGGTGTACCGTAAGGAGGTATTTATAGTTCAGTCCGCGCCAAGACGGGAGAGTTGCGACCCGCTAATGGGAGCGAGGCGGTGGCGAGAAGCAAGGAGGAATAAATTTCACGTCTTTTAGTGGCGTGGCGGTAGAGGGCGGACAGTAGGAGAGAACTGGGCCGTGAGTTGATTGAAGAGTGAAGCCACGTGGCAGAATGGTTGGTCGACCACACCATCGCAAATAGAGACTCGGCGCGGATAGGCCCCGACTTTCACAATTTCAAGAATCCCTCCAAATATTTTGACATTAGTATGTATATTTTTCGTTTCGATTTTCCCCGCAAGACGAGGGCGGCTAGACTGTTACACCTCGTACCTGGAAGAGCAGCACGCCCTTAAGGCCCCAGCTCGCGTGCCAGTCTCAAACGAGATTGAGACTACCTCGGTTTCCCCCTTCTAGATATCTCAACTTTACCATTTTTTCGCGTTTATTTAAAAATCTATTCTTACCTATTCGCAGGCTAGTCGCCGATTAGCTTCCATCCATTCAGCCCTGGTTTGGGACTGAAGGACCCACTCCCACCTGTATCGAGTGAAGGGGTATTATTTAGTATGCCTCTTTTCACATCCTTTTTTTCTTATGCTGTCCGTCTTTCTTTTATATTTACTATCCCCCGCATAGGAAAGTGAAGGGTCGCATGGAATCCCCGAACACTCATGAAAGTGGTCCAAAAAAACAGTATTCTATTTCCTGAAGCCTATCATGGACGCGCACCTAGAAGGCTTCCTTTTAATTAGAGTTGAGCCACAGGGCTAACCGAGAGGGGCGACCAGTGTCCAGAAATCTGCCCCACTTTGCTGACAATCTCTTTTATGACGTCTCAAAATGGCACAACGATTTTGTGACGCGTCGAGATAGCACCACATAGTTTTGTGACGCGTCGAGATGGCAAAACATAATTTTGTGACGCGTCGAGATGGCAAAACATAATTTTGTGGCGCGTCGAAATGGTACAACATAATTTTGCGAACGCGCCGAAATGGTACAACATAATTTTTTGACGCGCCGAAATGGCACAACAATTTCACAACCTAATTTTGTGGCGCGTCGAAATGGCACAAAATAATTTTTGAACGTGTCGAAATGGCATAACATAATTTTGCCATGGGTCTTGAAGTTACCCAACCCAGCCCGAATTGTTGTTGTTGTTGTTGCTGTGTGTATTTGTTTGTTTGTTTAGGGGATGCGGGAGGGTGGGTAATGCATTTGTGTGGAATTAAATATCACCCTTTCCAGTACTGAGCCGACCTGGGACTCAAGAAGGACAAAAAATTATCTAAATAAAAGAGGGGATTCTCTCATGCCCGGCTATTTTTCTTTTCTCCCGTGTCACTATTCGGTTTCCAAGAATCTATCAAGTGATGTTGGGAGGCGAGAAACTAAAGTTAATGCCCTTGGTTATTGCTCTAAGCGAAGATGGTTTACGCCCCCCCCCCCTCCTTCGGACAGGAAGAAAATTTAGAAGAGTAGGTATTGTTATTTTTACTATTGGTATTCTAGTTATTATCACTAATCTTTATTTATCCTTTATTATTTTTATCCTCCATAACCCCATATTTTTAGAACGTGATTTTTTGAATATTTTTGATTTTTGTTTAAAAAAGTGGACAAGTAAACTGCTATGAATTTCCAGTGCATTCTTTACCCTTTGGTGTCAATCAAGTTATCTATCTACTCATCTGTCCTATTATTTAGTGAAATTATAACGTTAACCAGGCAATGGCTTTGCCCCCTTCCCCTTACGTGGGGGAGCTTGCGCTTCGCTACTAAGATTAAAATTTAATATCTAAAAAAAAGCAGCCATGGTTAAATTCTTATAAATTTATAGAAGAAGAATAGAAGATATATTAAAATAAATTTTCTGAACTTCACCATCTGTAATTATTTGGGTTTTAAAAAATTCACAAAATTTCGATACTTATATTTATTTCTGAACTTCACCATTTTTTGGATATAAAAGAATTATTAAAAATAACTTTGAAAAAAACCCATAAGTCATAACCAAACTAAGATGAAATTATTATTCGAATAGTAAAAAAAAATCCCCTTCTTAAATTATAGAGTTAGTGATGATGATAAGTTATTTACTAATATATTTAGATTAGTCGACAAGACTGCATCACTATTTAATATCAATTAATATTGAAGATCTGACTGTATAAGAAAGGTATTGTAAGTTTAATTGTTTATATGCGTGAAATGAAGGCCGGCTCAGGCGGCATTTAGAACAGCTGATGCAATTCTAAGATGTTAGAGCTTTGTTCAGCAGCGCTGCCGAAGTTGGCACGTTCGTACAAATTTGTTTCCTTTTTGCCGTAAAGAAACACTTCTGATACCATGATTCGTACAAATTTGTTTCCTGTTTGCCGTAAAGAAACACTTCTGATACCATGATTCGTACAAATTTGTTTCCTGTTTGCCGTAAAGAAACACTTCTGATACCATGATTCGTACAAATTTGTTTCCTTTTTGCCGTAAAAGAAACACTTCTGATACCATGATTCGTACAAATTTGTTTCCTTTTTGCCGTAAAGAACACTTCTGATACCATGATTCGTATAAATTTGTTTCCTTTTTGTCGTAAAGAAACACTTCTGATACCATGATTCGTACAAATTTGTTTCCTTTTTGCCGTAAAGAAACACTTCTGATACCACGATTCGTACAATTTGTTTACTTTTTGCCGTAAAGAAACACTTCTGATACCATGATTCGTACAAATGTTTCCTTTTTGCCGTAAAGAAACACTTCTGATACCATGATTCGTACAAATTTGTTTCCTTTTTGCCGTAAAGAAACACTTCTGATACCATGATTCGTACAAATTTGTTTCCTTTTTGCCGTAAAGAAACACTTCTGATACCATGATTCGTACAAATTTTGGTACCTTTTTGCCGCAAAGAAAAACTTTTATACCATTTTACTTTTGTTTTATGTTTTATTAGATTTGGTACGATTTTACCAATTTCGTTACGTTTTCAGAGTAAATTTTGGTATTATTGCTAACATTCTTTCGGTAGCGGGCACCCCTGTTGTTCAGTTGACTAACAGCCACCATAGAGGTAACTTATGCTCCGCGCGCTTCCTACTCCCAACCTATGTTAAATGTTGAGTAACAATCATAATAGCTGAATATTAATAGTATTTAATACATTAGTCGTTATTAGTTGACATTATTGAATTAGTCTGATTTGATTTACAATTTCCACATAAATTGTGCATTACATATTCACTATCGAAGATCTAAATTCACTTGGTTGTGACGAGTGACGATACCAAACTTCCAGCATAAGGCAGATGATTAGTTGTTAGCAGATACTATGTTAAACTTAGGCACAATGTTCATCTTACATTTATTTGTTTACTATATTTTATTTATTTTATGTAACAACTAACTTTATTAATTATTATTGAAGTATAATTATTATTACACGGAAGGAATTATGAATCGATGGTACGTAAAGTAATGAAATAAGTTTTATTATATTAATGATCTTTATTGACAATTAATCCTTACTTGCTTGTATTTTTATTCTTTCCTACATTATGGCCAAATTCATAATTTGTTATATCATATAATCAATATTCTATTTTGTGAAGGAATCGGAATCGTAACTTATAACTGGAATCTGAATCGCAAAACTTTTGGAGCCGTCTCATCTCTAATTATTATTATTAAAGGCAATTTATGAGCCTAAATTTATCGTGCCATATTTCAAGCCGACGCAGCCAAGGTTATTCCTGGAATCAAATTTGATTCCGTCCCGACGACCTCGTCCGACCTTTTGTTGTTTTTTTTGTCTTAAGAACCAAATACTCGCTGGAATTTGTTATTTCCTAGTCATTATCTTTGTTATTATTATTTTATTCCAAGATCCTGGGAGATTCCTTCAAAATCTCAGCCTTTGTAGATTAGTGCTGATAATTATAATAAGCGAGCCTATTTTGAGCCATGATTTGCGTAACCCACCTTCCTGCTTTAGCTGTTCAGGTGATGTCATCGTTGTGTGAAGAAGGCGGGCTCGGAGAGCTGCGTTCATTTTGACCCACCGCGCACCTTTTATTAGCTGCGTTCTTAAAGTAAGAGCAATTTTTGTGAGCTTTTAACATAAAAAATATGCCGGAGTTTAGATAATTTAGTCCATATTCGTAGTTATAATTAAGACATTTTCATTAAATATTTCCAGAATGACAAATTGTCATTATATTCTAAATTAAGTGACTATTTGTCTCTGAATATATTCAAATTGGTGTAATAAATCTTCTCGAAATGTTCACAATGACGTCATAAATTGGCATTTTGGGGGTCATATTTTGTAGCGAACACTTGCATATATATTTTTAAAAGAATGGAACCCATTTTTAGCTAACGAAGTGTTTGGCAATAATTAAAGAAAGATTGGAGTAACGAGCAGATGAAAAATAGGTGGATAAATAGAACAGGAATAACAGAAAATAACGAATGACAAGAATCCGAGTACAAGCCACCCAGAAATACTAGGACCGAGGGGTGCGGGTGTATTACAAACCACCAGGTACAAGTTCTTACCTAGTCACTCAAAAGTTCGAACTTGAATCCCTTTAGGGGTTCGATAATTTTGTCGATCGATCTGAAGTACTAAACATGCGGGGAGGGGGGTCTGAAATGTGGCGGAAACCAGACTAATGGCGGATCGCTTGCCTTCAAAAAACATCCCTAGAAAAAGTTAATTTTCGTTTCATAATTTAGTCTATTTCATTATTTTCACAATTATTCCAAATTATTTACAATTCAGTTCCGCAATTATTCACGTTTATTCCGTTGGATTTTGTTATAAATAAAAATGATTGAATTCGAGGTTTACTAAGGAGAAGTTTTAGGTCTATTAATGTTGTTTTTCATCATTCCTATTGTCACTAGAACCTTTAGTATATTTGTTAACATCCATTTAAACATTAATAAATAAAAACCTTTGAGTTTACCCCCCCCCCCTCTATTGACTGGGTTCTGCGGAACATTAAGAAAAATCGTTTACTTTTTCTGCGACGCTATTCTGCAGAACAGTGACTAAAACCTTCATAGAAGGTGGCTAATTCAACAGCGGAGAGGCCAGTACCCTCGTTTCGTCCTCCCACCCTGCCTTCTACCCCTCATCAATCTCCATGGTGACGGTGAGTACAGTATGAACCCCCCGGCACGTGACCGTTTAATGGGGAGGGGTCGTGGGGTCAATGAGTAATGGCTTGTCCGCATATAATCGGAAAAGCGACTCATTGGAATCTGATTCGTGAGCGGATAGGGAATAAGTGTCATTTCCATTACAGTTACCGACACGCTTGATTGGGTTTCGCGATCTGGCACGTACACTCGCATACGCACACGCGCAAGCGAGCGTGTGCACTTTATTTTATTATAAAATGTAAGATATTTCGTTTCGCACGATGGACACCGTGTAACGAGATGCCTCTCGTCGAGATGCTTGACGGGGGTTAACGAACTCCGGCAACCATTACCGAGGGGAGAAGCACGGGTTAGTTAGGAAAGGGAATTTGATTTAAAGTTCGGTGACTAAAAAGGAAACTACTTGGCGGGGTTGGGGGCGCGCAACTCTCATGGAGCAGAGGGATCGGGGCAGTAATGGATTTATGTCATTTGCCTCCGGTCCAAACCGTGGTCAGGCCAACTCCTTAAATCTGGAGCCTTTCTCGGAACTCCCAATTTTGTTCGTACCAAGATACCTGGACTCGCTGTTACGAATAACCCCTAAAGCCCTCGGTTTAGGAGAGAGGAAGGGGCAGTTCTTAAAATAAAATAGCTCGTTTGCAACGGAGGTAATTTAAGTGGCCAGCGCCATTATCGTTGGCAACAAGTGGTTTGTTTACAAGAAACGAGGAAACCATTAGCAGCCCCCCCCCCTCTATCGCTAATGACAGTCCCCCCCCCGACTAACCCACTTTGCAACCCTCATTCAGCCCCATATGAGCTGGAATCCCCTCTGGATGGGAAGGGCCACTGAACGGTCGTCCGCGGAATGAAGGCTCCGTTTGCCAAAACTTAAGCGGTGACTGCGCGAGGATTTGGACAATTTGGCGGCATCGCAGACATCGATAGTATCGGTGCGCTCACCGAAAGAAGCATAGATCTTTGCACGTCTAGGTGGACTTTAGACATTTCAGGAATAACTAGTTTGAGCGTGGGGGGGGGGTCACCCAAGTGCTGGACTCCTCCGTCTTTATTATAAATATAATTGCATTCGTGCCATGAGAGAAAATGAGTGACGGAATAATTACACTATTAAATAATTGGCTTACTAGGTCGCGTCCAGTTAACATGGTTGTGAATGAACAAGGTTGATGGCTGAATTAATTACAACTGGCAGGACAGTTGTTGCTATTTGTACACACGAACATACTTTATAAGACTAAAAGACATTAATTACAGTAGCGTCCATAATAATTTGGACACAGGTTTCATGATAAAGCTTACAGTAGCTTCGAACCAAATAATAGTAAGTGATGCATGATAAATAATATATAAAATAACATTGTACATGTTAGGGTGGATGAAACTACAAGTTGGGCAGAGGAGCATTTTTTTCCAAAAATATGGTGGTTAAAATGATCCGGACAGCGCAATTCTATGAATTCTTAGCAATTTCAGTCATTACCTTGTCAAGCTTCGAACAGCAAACATGCCTCGGGGACCCATAAAGCTGCCTATATCTAGGAGCTAATTGTTAAGCTACGCTAAGAGGATCATCTGTTAATTAGAGACATAGCTGAAAGGGTTAAACGCCCCCAAAGTGTCGTAAATAATATTATATCAGGTTACGATACCACAGGCTCATGTATCAGTGGAATTTCTACTGGTAGGACTAGGAAAACCTCAGAGAGAGATAACTAGACATCGTCCGTATCTCAAAAAGGAGCGATACAAGGCAGCAGCCATGATTTCCCGACAAGTAAATGAAACTATGGGCATTTAATGTCTCCAGGAAGAGAGTATCAAGACGCCTGATGGAAATATCTTTAACATCTCACACACCAGTAGTCAAACAATTGATTAGCCCTAAGAACAAGAAAGCTAGATTATCCTTCACCACTAAGCACGTTCTATAGACAGACCAGGCAATGGCTTCGCCACTCCCCCCGTGGGGGGATAAAATTTAAACTAAATTTTCCCTCTTTCAAAATATCACGTTGCTAAAATATAGTTATAGAAGAAGATATATAAAAATAAATTTTCTGAACTTCACCATTTGTAATTCTTTGGATTTTAAAAAATTCACAAAATTTCGATACTTATATTTATTTCTGAACTTCACCATTTTGTTTTTTTGATATTATAAAAGAATTATTAGAAATAACTTTGATAAAAAAACATAAGTCATAACGAAACTAAGATGAAATTATTATTCAAATACTCAAAAAAATCCCTTTCTTAAATTTTAGAGTTAGTGAAGACCGATGGTCAAAAGTACACTTCAGCGACGAATCGAAGTACATTTTTTTTGGTTCAGATAGCAGGAGGTTCGTCCGTTGAAGACTTGGTGAAAGATTACCCGTGAACTGCGTGTAGAGGAGCGTTAATTTTGATGGAGGAAGCGTTACTGTGTGTGGCATAATTTCGGCGGAAGTAGTGGTCCACTTGTCCGCTTTCAGGTCAGAGTGAATGCTCAGAAAAACTTTTGCAAGCACTTGCTGTGCTTCATATGAGAACCGCCTCTGCCCAACCTGCCACAAGGCAAAGTTGGTGGAGAATTTCCTGGATCAGGAAGAATTGTGTTGGACTGGCCTGCTAAAACAATATTTACAGGTGGTAACAAGACTTTCGGACCACCCTGTATATGTACAACTTACAGCCATTCCTATTTTATGTTATTTATTATGCATTACTTACCATTATTTGGTTTGAGACTATTGTGAGTTTTGTGATAAAAAAAATAAGTGTCTAAATTAATATGGCCGCTACTTTAGAACACTAAACTCTGAATGTGGAATCCATTGATATGGACAAAGACACTTGGGGTGCTAAATCATGAAGTAATTCGGCACCGTTCGCGATTTGAGTCTCACCTAACAATTTTGCACTCTTAAAATTAATTATTAACTTGTAATGGGAGAGGAAATCAGCAACTATAATTGCGTTATTTCCCTTACTGTTTCCAGGTGAAATTCTGTCGAAGTTGGGGAGAAAGTGTTGAGGTTTTGTCTCCGTATGTCTTGATGGGTGAGCCAGTTGTTGTCTGTTTCCTGGTCGGAAGCTGTTGCTGGAATTATTGATATGATTGCCCCCGTGTCAATAATGAATTGTCTGCTTGTGATGTGATCGTTAATAATGTAAGCAAGCGTTTGTAAGGACGGTAGAAGGCAAATTCCGAACTAATGCCCAATCCGGGAGTTTCACTGTTGGCCTTTGCGTTTTTGCAGCCAGGACGACATTGGTGTGTTTGGTCCCCAATTTGTTTTATATTACCAGCAAATTCCATTGCATAGGTCGGTGGCCCTCCGGCGTGTGGAAAATCTTCCTCTCGAAGGGGGCCTAGCCGGTTCCAATTTTGCTAGCCCCTTTGAGAGGGTAGCACCTTTTGCAGTGAGGAAGGCGACTGATACTTGTAGTTCGCTGCACCTCTTCTGGAGTGCATTCATCTTGATTTGGGCGACTTGTATGTGGTTCATTCTCTCCATAGAGCGGGCCACTGTGGTAGCTAGCTGGTCGAGGGTGGTGACAAGCAACAGGATTTCGAAGGCCTGCTGAATATGTGACGGCAGTGTCGCGCAGAGGATTCCATGAGGAAGTCTTAACTGATGTTGTCCACCAATGTGTCGTAGTTTCTTGAGCAGGCCCACGGGATGTAAATTGGAGAGTCGTGTGGTCCTAGCCATCATCTCTTTTCTGAGCGACTCTCTGGGCATGACGCTCGAAGATCGCGGCCTTTCCGTCGTGTATGAGCAAGAATTGTATTGGTCGCTTAATATGGGGGAGACGCTATCAATTGCCTGGTAGAGAAGAATAGTAACGTTTTAATTTTGTGGTGCTCACTTGTGATCAGGTCCAAACGAAAAAAATGATTACTTGGATGAATAGGATGTAGGGGGGATAGTTTGGAATCCCAGGAGAGGGATGCTACTGATTGTATGGTTTATCACGTGTCTGTTCGTACAACATGAGTCTTTTTGCTGCTTGTGTTGAGCTGAACTCGCGTCCTTTCCGTTGATTGCTGCTGCGGGGAGTTACGGGGTTCTTATCGCGAAAAGTCATTTCTTGGTCACCAGGTTTGCGGAGGAGCCACTCCAGAATAATAACTACAATTGAAGAAAGGGTGTCGGGCGTTCGTGCAAGACTTCCGCGACTAATTTCGTGGCAAATAAAATAAACGTCTACTGAGTTTCAAAAGGGGGTTTAATTGATAAAATAGATACTTTTTAAATTATAAATGAAAGTTATGAGTTTAGGCCTAGGCTACTACTGAGTTGAACAAGACTGAGGGACGATTGCGGTTAAGTTAATCTAACGGAGAAGATGGTGGTGGAAATAATTAATACACAAGAATGAATGGTATCGAACAGTGATGGTGGTAATGAAGTAACAATAATTAGTAAAGGTGTAATTAGTAGAAAGGCTGACATTGTTTTCAATAGTGGATAAAATAATTAATGTCTGGCGACTTGGGATATTATATCCGCCCACTCAGGACGAGATCCGACCTTCTCTCCCTAGTAGAGCTGAACTATCTTGCCTTTTGTATTCTTAGGCTAATTCATCGTGAAGGCGTCAATTGATTAGAAGACGCTTGTATCTGAATTTTATAGAGACTGTCTTTTGCCGCAAAGGGTATGAAGATTCACACTGAGACTTGAGGCAAGTTTATGAGTGGACGAATATTTCTCCATAGGGAGAATTTGATATATATATATATATATATATATATATATATATATATATATATATATATATATATATATATATATATATATATATATCAAGTCAAGACATAGATGGAAGAGATATTTAGAAAATTTTAGTTTCAGTTGTTGATGTTTGTTTAATTATGCTTTCGTTTCATTTTCTCTAATACTATTTTTCTCAACCTAGTATAAGTACTGGGTTGTGAGTGACATTTCCCATTGGTGGGCTTTACATTGTCCAGCAATGATTAATGATTTTACCAGATAAAAAATGTCAAAAACATTAAATGAAGAAGAGACAGTTCGGCAAAATCCTGGACGACCGTTCACCCTAAGAATAATCCGCAGGGACCATAAAAAAATACATGGGTAACAACACAAAACACGAGCGATAGATAGAGTAGAAAGAATAAAAGTTCTGAAATGGAGAAGGATAGATACATTGGTAGAGGGTACGACAGAAATCGAACGAAAGAATTCCTAAAATGGACGCTATGCATATACGCCCTGAAAACGACATCGCTGAACGTGGCACGGTGAAATTCGCTCAATAGCAGTGGTGTGTACACCCCATTACTACATGCAATTTACTTGGAGGGAATATAAAGCATCCGCTGTCAATTCCCACATAATAAACATGTAATCCTCAAAGTTCTGAAGCCAGTCTAACAATAAAACAAAAGTCGAAGTATCTACACAAAACATGCAAATATTCAGAATTACAACCCTGGGTCCTGATTTGAGCTACCTTACTCTTAAACATGTCTAAATCTCTACTATTTACATGCCTGAGCACACTGTTTCACTACTTTCGTACTTTATAACTAACAGAATACTTCCGTCTGTTCAGCCTCATCTTTTTTTCCAATTCTAAATTGATTTCCTCGGAAATTATTTTCATCGAACTTAAATAATTATTAATTTCACTAAATATTTTAAATAACTGGATCATATCATCCTTTACTAACCCCTCAGTAGAAAAAATCCCTCGTTCTTGAAGCTTATTTTCATAGCTTCGATTCGTGAGCCTCGATATAAATTTAATTGCTCCACGTTGCATTGACTCCAACATATTAACATCCTGCATATGAGGCCAAGTAGATGAATGGGTTTGAGTGTTTGCCTGGTGGTAGAGTAGGTGATTTATGTAAGAAGTACATATAACGGTCTGGTTTGGTGTGTGTAAGAGATGGTATTAGGAAAGTGATTTCGAGTGAAAAGTATAAGAGGTTGATTAAAAAGATGAAAGTAGAATGAATGAGGTTTTGCCGGGTGTGTTTCCGATAATAGATTGTGGGCTGGAGTAGTTGTCTCGTAGGATTGAGCTCAATGAATATAGCAGGCGTCTGTTTGAGAAGGAAGGTTTAATGTTTGTGTTGGTGTGTGTGTGATAGTTTTTTATGGTAAGAAAGAAATGTATAGAACGGATGGATTGCACTTGAATAGGGATGGGGAAGGTATGTTGTAGAGGGAGTTTGACCTTGTTATTAGATCTTTGTGGGCGTGAAACTACAGAGTAATCATAATAAAGTATGTTACCAGGGACTTTGTGACTACCGTGTAGGTAAGGTTAGAGTTTAGGGCATAAGTTTGCATCAAGTCCAAACTGGTGCTTCCTTGATAGGAGGGTTAAGTTCCTTTGGATCTTGTCAAGAGTAGCGAGCCCTTTGGGGTCTATTCCTGAGACGAGTAGTTTCGAGTTCGCATTGTAAAGGCGGGTGACACCTCCTAGACTTTAGTTCTTCTTTCGCTTATGGAGGACCCACTCCCAGCTGTACTGAAAAAATGAAGTGGCCCAAATACGGCCAAAAGTCCAGATAGGTTTGCTTGTAAATACTAAAAAAAAAAATGCCAACGGTTTTAAAATTTCCACCTCTGTACGAACTAGATTTTTCTTTTCTTTCAAATCAAAACTTCAATTCATCGGATTTATGCCATGAATTGGTGGAGTGAAAAAATTGGAACAAGAACAGAAATTCGGCATGTGAGACTTTAGGTTAAGATATTTAACCTGATTCAGAACTTTGGAGGTTGCTTTTTAATTCCCAAAATGTTAGAAAGGTGTTAAAAAGCTACATTAAGGGGGGTGTTAAAGTGATCCAACTGACCTAACCTATTCATTCCTTACTAAATTTAACATTGTGGGTTTAAGTTTTTCATTTCGATAATTACATTGGGTTGTTTATTCCTGACATGAATAATTTGGGGTTCTCTAGTCTTAATATGATTAATTTATAGTATGACCGAATATCACAAAATACGTGACACTGTGGATAGATATTGGAGTCGGTAAAAATAGGATGGTTTAAGTTTTTCATTTCGATAATTACATTGGGTTGTTTATTCCTGACATGAATAATTTGGGGTTCTCGAGTCTTAATATGATTAATTTATAGTATGACCGAATATCACAAAATACGTGACACTGTGGATAGATATTGGAGTCGGTAAAAATAGGATGGTTTAAGTTTTTCATTTCGATAATTACATTGGGTTGTTTATTCCTGACATGAATAATTTGGGGTTCTCTAGTCTTAATATGATTAATTTATAGTATGACCGAATATCACAAAATACGTGACACTGTGGATAGATATTGGAGTCGGTAAAAATAGGATGGTTTAAGTTTTTCATTTCGATAATTACATTGGGTTGTTTATTCCTGACATGAATAATTTGGGGTTCTCGAGTCTTAATATGATTAATTTATAGTATGACCGAATATCACAAAATACGTGACACTGTGGATAGATATTGGAGTCGGTAAAAATAGGATGGTTTAAGTTTTTCATTTCGATAATTACATTGGGTTGTTTATTCCTGACATGAATAATTTGGGGTTCTCGAGTCTTAATATGATTAATTTATAGTATGACTGAATATCACAAAATACGTGACACTGTGGATAGATATTGGAGTCGGTAAAAATAGGATGGTTTAAGTTTTTCATTTCGATAATTACATTGGGTTGTTTATTCCTGACATGAATAATTTGGGGTTCTCGAGTCTTAATATGATTAATTTATAGTATGACTGAATATCACAAAATACGTGACACTGTGGATAGATATTGGAGTCGGTAAAAATAGGATGGTTTAAGTTTTTCATTTCGATAATTACATTGGGTTGTTTATTCCTGACATGAATAATTTGGGGTTCTCGAGTCTTAATATGATTAATTTATAGTATGACCGAATATCACAAAATACGTGACACTGTGGATAGATATTGGAGTCGGTAAAAATAGGATGGTTTAAGTTTTTCATTTCGATAATTACATTGGGTTGTTTATTCCTGACATGAATAATTTGGGGTTCTCTAGTCTTAATATGATTAATTTATAGTATGACCGAATATCACAAAATACGTGACACTGTGGATAGATATTGGAGTCGGTAAAAATAGGATGGTTTAAGTTTTTCATTTCGATAATTACATTGGGTTGTTTATTCCTGACATGAATAATTTGGGGTTCTCGAGTCTTAATATGATTAATTTATAGTATGACCGAATATCACAAAATACGTGACACTGTGGATAGATATTGGAGTCGGTAAAAATAGGATGGTTTAAGTTTTTCATTTCGATAATTACATTGGGTTGTTTATTCCTGACATGAATAATTTGGGGTTCTCTAGTCTTAATATGATTAATTTATAGTATGACCGAATATCACAAAATACGTGACACTGTGGATAGATATTGGAGTCGGTAAAAATAGGATGGTTTAAGTTTTTCATTTCGATAATTACATTGGGTTGTTTATTCCTGACATGAATAATTTGGGGTTCTCGAGTCTTAATATGATTAATTTATAGTATGACCGAATATCACAAAATACGTGACACTGTGGATAGATATTGGAGTCGGTAAAAATAGGATGGTTTAAGTTTTTCATTTCGATAATTACATTGGGTTGTTTATTCCTGACATGAATAATTTGGGGTTCTCGAGTCTTAATATGATTAATTTATAGTATGACTGAATATCACAAAATACGTGACACTGTGGATAGATATTGGAGTCGGTAAAAATAGGATGGTTTAAGTTTTTCATTTCGATAATTACATTGGGTTGTTTATTCCTGACATGAATAATTTGGGGTTCTCGAGTCTTAATATGATTAATTTATAGTATGACTGAATATCACAAAATACGTGACACTGTGGATAGATATTGGAGTCGGTAAAAATAGGATGGTTTAAGTTTTTCATTTCGATAATTACATTGGGTTGTTTATTCCTGACATGAATAATTTGGGGTTCTCTAGTCTTAATATGATTAATTTATAGTATGACCGAATATCACAAAATACGTGACACTGTGGATAGATATTGGAGTCGGTAAAAATAGGATGGTTTAAGTTTTTCATTTCGATAATTACATTGGGTTGTTTATTCCTGACATGAATAATTTGGGGTTCTCGAGTCTTAATATGATTAATTTATAGTATGACCGAATATCACAAAATACGTGACACTGTGGATAGATATTGGAGTCGGTAAAAATAGGATGGTTTAAGTTTTTCATTTCGATAATTACATTGGGTTGTTTATTCCTGACATGAATAATTTGGGGTTCTCTAGTCTTAATATGATTAATTTATAGTATGACCGAATATCACAAAATACGTGACACTGTGGATAGATATTGGAGTCGGTAAAAATAGGATGGTTTAAGTTTTTCATTTCGATAATTACATTGGGTTGTTTATTCCTGACATGAATAATTTGGGGTTCTCGAGTCTTAATATGATTAATTTATAGTATGACTGAATATCACAAAATACGTGACACTGTGGATAGATATTGGAGTCGGTAAAAATAGGATGGTTTAAGTTTTTCATTTCGATAATTACATTGGGTTGTTTATTCCTGACATGAATAATTTGGGGTTCTCGAGTCTTAATATGATTAATTTATAGTATGACCGAATATCACAAAATACGTGACACTGTGGATAGATATTGGAGTCGGTAAAAATAGGATGGTTTAAGTTTTTCATTTCGATAATTACATTGGGTTGTTTATTCCTGACATGAATAATTTGGGGTTCTCTAGTCTTAATATGATTAATTTATAGTATGACCGAATATCACAAAATACGTGACACTGTGGATAGATATTGGAGTCGGTAAAAATAGGATGGTTTAAGTTTTTCATTTCGATAATTACATTGGGTTGTTTATTCCTGACATGAATAATTTGGGGTTCTCGAGTCTTAATATGATTAATTTATAGTATGACCGAATATCACAAAATACGTGACACTGTGGATAGATATTGGAGTCGGTAAAAATAGGATGGTTTAAGTTTTTCATTTCGATAATTACATTGGGTTGTTTATTCCTGACATGAATAATTTGGGGTTCTCTAGTCTTAATATGATTAATTTATAGTATGACCGAATATCACAAAATACGTGACACTGTGGATAGATATTGGAGTCGGTAAAAATAGGATGGTTTAAGTTTTTCATTTCGATAATTACATTGGGTTGTTTATTCCTGACATGAATAATTTGGGGTTCTCGAGTCTTAATATGATTAATTTATAGTATGACTGAATATCACAAAATACGTGACACTGTGGATAGATATTGGAGTCGGTAAAAATAGGATGGTTTAAGTTTTTCATTTCGATAATTACATTGGGTTGTTTATTCCTGACATGAATAATTTGGGGTTCTCGAGTCTTAATATGATTAATTTATAGTATGACTGAATATCACAAAATACGTGACACTGTGGATAGATATTGGAGTCGGTAAAAATAGGATGGTTTAAGTTTTTCATTTCGATAATTACATTGGGTTGTTTATTCCTGACATGAATAATTTGGGGTTCTCGAGTCTTAATATGATTAATTTATAGTATGACTGAATATCACAAAATACGTGACACTGTGGATAGATATTGGAGTCGGTAAAAATAGGATGGTTTAAGTTTTTCATTTCGATAATTACATTGGGTTGTTTATTCCTGACATGAATAATTTGGGGTTCTCTAGTCTTAATATGATTAATTTATAGTATGACCGAATATCACAAAATACGTGACACTGTGGATAGATATTGGAGTCGGTAAAAATAGGATGGTTTAAGTTTTTCATTTCGATAATTACATTGGGTTGTTTATTCCTGACATGAATAATTTGGGGTTCTCGAGTCTTAATATGATTAATTTATAGTATGACCGAATATCACAAAATACGTGACACTGTGGATAGATATTGGAGTCGGTAAAAATAGGATGGTTTAAGTTTTTCATTTCGATAATTACATTGGGTTGTTTATTCCTGACATGAATAATTTGGGGTTCTCTAGTCTTAATATGATTAATTTATAGTATGACCGAATATCACAAAATACGTGACACTGTGGATAGATATTGGAGTCGGTAAAAATAGGATGGTTTAAGTTTTTCATTTCGATAATTACATTGGGTTGTTTATTCCTGACATGAATAATTTGGGGTTCTCGAGTCTTAATATGATTAATTTATAGTATGACCGAATATCACAAAATACGTGACACTGTGGATAGATATTGGAGTCGGTAAAAATAGGATGGTTTAAGTTTTTCATTTCGATAATTACATTGGGTTGTTTATTCCTGACATGAATAATTTGGGGTTCTCGAGTCTTAATATGATTAATTTATAGTATGACTGAATATCACAAAATACGTGACACTGTGGATAGATATTGGAGTCGGTAAAAATAGGATGGTTTAAGTTTTTCATTTCGATAATTACATTGGGTTGTTTATTCCTGACATGAATAATTTGGGGTTCTCGAGTCTTAATATGATTAATTTATAGTATGACTGAATATCACAAAATACGTGACACTGTGGATAGATATTGGAGTCGGTAAAAATAGGATGGTTTAAGTTTTTCATTTCGATAATTACATTGGGTTGTTTATTCCTGACATGAATAATTTGGGGTTCTCGAGTCTTAATATGATTAATTTATAGTATGACCGAATATCACAAAATACGTGACACTGTGGATAGATATTGGAGTCGGTAAAAATAGGATGGTTTAAGTTTTTCATTTCGATAATTACATTGGGTTGTTTATTCCTGACATGAATAATTTGGGGTTCTCTAGTCTTAATATGATTAATTTATAGTATGACCGAATATCACAAAATACGTGACACTGTGGATAGATATTGGAGTCGGTAAAAATAGGATGGTTTAAGTTTTTCATTTCGATAATTACATTGGGTTGTTTATTCCTGACATGAATAATTTGGGGTTCTCGAGTCTTAATATGATTAATTTATAGTATGACCGAATATCACAAAATACGTGACACTGTGGATAGATATTGGAGTCGGTAAAAATAGGATGGTTTAAGTTTTTCATTTCGATAATTACATTGGGTTGTTTATTCCTGACATGAATAATTTGGGGTTCTCTAGTCTTAATATGATTAATTTATAGTATGACCGAATATCACAAAATACGTGACACTGTGGATAGATATTGGAGTCGGTAAAAATAGGATGGTTTAAGTTTTTCATTTCGATAATTACATTGGGTTGTTTATTCCTGACATGAATAATTTGGGGTTCTCGAGTCTTAATATGATTAATTTATAGTATGACCGAATATCACAAAATACGTGACACTGTGGATAGATATTGGAGTCGGTAAAAATAGGATGGTTTAAGTTTTTCATTTCGATAATTACATTGGGTTGTTTATTCCTGACATGAATAATTTGGGGTTCTCGAGTCTTAATATGATTAATTTATAGTATGACTGAATATCACAAAATACGTGACACTGTGGATAGATATTGGAGTCGGTAAAAATAGGATGGTTTAAGTTTTTCATTTCGATAATTACATTGGGTTGTTTATTCCTGACATGAATAATTTGGGGTTCTCGAGTCTTAATATGATTAATTTATAGTATGACTGAATATCACAAAATACGTGACACTGTGGATAGATATTGGAGTCGGTAAAAATAGGATGGTTTAAGTTTTTCATTTCGATAATTACATTGGGTTGTTTATTCCTGACATGAATAATTTGGGGTTCTCTAGTCTTAATATGATTAATTTATAGTATGACCGAATATCACAAAATACGTGACACTGTGGATAGATATTGGAGTCGGTAAAAATAGGATGGTTTAAGTTTTTCATTTCGATAATTACATTGGGTTGTTTATTCCTGACATGAATAATTTGGGGTTCTCGAGTCTTAATATGATTAATTTATAGTATGACCGAATATCACAAAATACGTGACACTGTGGATAGATATTGGAGTCGGTAAAAATAGGATGGTTTAAGTTTTTCATTTCGATAATTACATTGGGTTGTTTATTCCTGACATGAATAATTTGGGGTTCTCTAGTCTTAATATGATTAATTTATAGTATGACCGAATATCACAAAATACGTGACACTGTGGATAGATATTGGAGTCGGTAAAAATAGGATGGTTTAAGTTTTTCATTTCGATAATTACATTGGGTTGTTTATTCCTGACATGAATAATTTGGGGTTCTCGAGTCTTAATATGATTAATTTATAGTATGACCGAATATCACAAAATACGTGACACTGTGGATAGATATTGGAGTCGGTAAAAATAGGATGGTTTAAGTTTTTCATTTCGATAATTACATTGGGTTGTTTATTCCTGACATGAATAATTTGGGGTTCTCTAGTCTTAATATGATTAATTTATAGTATGACCGAATATCACAAAATACGTGACACTGTGGATAGATATTGGAGTCGGTAAAAATAGGATGGTTTAAGTTTTTCATTTCGATAATTACATTGGGTTGTTTATTCCTGACATGAATAATTTGGGGTTCTCGAGTCTTAATATGATTAATTTATAGTATGACCGAATATCACAAAATACGTGACACTGTGGATAGATATTGGAGTCGGTAAAAATAGGATGGTTTAAGTTTTTCATTTCGATAATTACATTGGGTTGTTTATTCCTGACATGAATAATTTGGGGTTCTCTAGTCTTAATATGATTAATTTATAGTATGACCGAATATCACAAAATACGTGACACTGTGGATAGATATTGGAGTCGGTAAAAATAGGATGGTTTAAGTTTTTCATTTCGATAATTACATTGGGTTGTTTATTCCTGACATGAATAATTTGGGGTTCTCGAGTCTTAATATGATTAATTTATAGTATGACTGAATATCACAAAATACGTGACACTGTGGATAGATATTGGAGTCGGTAAAAATAGGATGGTTTAAGTTTTTCATTTCGATAATTACATTGGGTTGTTTATTCCTGACATGAATAATTTGGGGTTCTCGAGTCTTAATATGATTAATTTATAGTATGACCGAATATCACAAAATACGTGACACTGTGGATAGATATTGGAGTCGGTAAAAATAGGATGGTTTAAGTTTTTCATTTCGATAATTACATTGGGTTGTTTATTCCTGACATGAATAATTTGGGGTTCTCTAGTCTTAATATGATTAATTTATAGTATGACCGAATATCACAAAATACGTGACACTGTGGATAGATATTGGAGTCGGTAAAAATAGGATGGTTTAAGTTTTTCATTTCGATAATTACATTGGGTTGTTTATTCCTGACATGAATAATTTGGGGTTCTCGAGTCTTAATATGATTAATTTATAGTATGACCGAATATCACAAAATACGTGACACTGTGGATAGATATTGGAGTCGGTAAAAATAGGATGGTTTAAGTTTTTCATTTCGATAATTACATTGGGTTGTTTATTCCTGACATGAATAATTTGGGGTTCTCTAGTCTTAATATGATTAATTTATAGTATGACCGAATATCACAAAATACGTGACACTGTGGATAGATATTGGAGTCGGTAAAAATAGGATGGTTTAAGTTTTTCATTTCGATAATTACATTGGGTTGTTTATTCCTGACATGAATAATTTGGGGTTCTCGAGTCTTAATATGATTAATTTATAGTATGACTGAATATCACAAAATACGTGACACTGTGGATAGATATTGGAGTCGGTAAAAATAGGATGGTTTAAGTTTTTCATTTCGATAATTACATTGGGTTGTTTATTCCTGACATGAATAATTTGGGGTTCTCGAGTCTTAATATGATTAATTTATAGTATGACCGAATATCACAAAATACGTGACACTGTGGATAGATATTGGAGTCGGTAAAAATAGGATGGTTTAAGTTTTTCATTTCGATAATTACATTGGGTTGTTTATTCCTGACATGAATAATTTGGGGTTCTCTAGTCTTAATATGATTAATTTATAGTATGACCGAATATCACAAAATACGTGACACTGTGGATAGATATTGGAGTCGGTAAAAATAGGATGGTTTAAGTTTTTCATTTCGATAATTACATTGGGTTGTTTATTCCTGACATGAATAATTTGGGGTTCTCGAGTCTTAATATGATTAATTTATAGTATGACCGAATATCACAAAATACGTGACACTGTGGATAGATATTGGAGTCGGTAAAAATAGGATGGTTTAAGTTTTTCATTTCGATAATTACATTGGGTTGTTTATTCCTGACATGAATAATTTGGGGTTCTCTAGTCTTAATATGATTAATTTATAGTATGACCGAATATCACAAAATACGTGACACTGTGGATAGATATTGGAGTCGGTAAAAATAGGATGGTTTAAGTTTTTCATTTCGATAATTACATTGGGTTGTTTATTCCTGACATGAATAATTTGGGGTTCTCGAGTCTTAATATGATTAATTTATAGTATGACCGAATATCACAAAATACGTGACACTGTGGATAGATATTGGAGTCGGTAAAAATAGGATGGTTTAAGTTTTTCATTTCGATAATTACATTGGGTTGTTTATTCCTGACATGAATAATTTGGGGTTCTCGAGTCTTAATATGATTAATTTATAGTATGACTGAATATCACAAAATACGTGACACTGTGGATAGATATTGGAGTCGGTAAAAATAGGATGGTTTAAGTTTTTCATTTCGATAATTACATTGGGTTGTTTATTCCTGACATGAATAATTTGGGGTTCTCGAGTCTTAATATGATTAATTTATAGTATGACTGAATATCACAAAATACGTGACACTGTGGATAGATATTGGAGTCGGTAAAAATAGGATGGTTTAAGTTTTTCATTTCGATAATTACATTGGGTTGTTTATTCCTGACATGAATAATTTGGGGTTCTCTAGTCTTAATATGATTAATTTATAGTATGACCGAATATCACAAAATACGTGACACTGTGGATAGATATTGGAGTCGGTAAAAATAGGATGGTTTAAGTTTTTCATTTCGATAATTACATTGGGTTGTTTATTCCTGACATGAATAATTTGGGGTTCTCGAGTCTTAATATGATTAATTTATAGTATGACCGAATATCACAAAATACGTGACACTGTGGATAGATATTGGAGTCGGTAAAAATAGGATGGTTTAAGTTTTTCATTTCGATAATTACATTGGGTTGTTTATTCCTGACATGAATAATTTGGGGTTCTCTAGTCTTAATATGATTAATTTATAGTATGACCGAATATCACAAAATACGTGACACTGTGGATAGATATTGGAGTCGGTAAAAATAGGATGGTTTAAGTTTTTCATTTCGATAATTACATTGGGTTGTTTATTCCTGACATGAATAATTTGGGGTTCTCGAGTCTTAATATGATTAATTTATAGTATGACCGAATATCACAAAATACGTGACACTGTGGATAGATATTGGAGTCGGTAAAAATAGGATGGTTTAAGTTTTTCATTTCGATAATTACATTGGGTTGTTTATTCCTGACATGAATAATTTGGGGTTCTCTAGTCTTAATATGATTAATTTATAGTATGACCGAATATCACAAAATACGTGACACTGTGGATAGATATTGGAGTCGGTAAAAATAGGATGGTTTAAGTTTTTCATTTCGATAATTACATTGGGTTGTTTATTCCTGACATGAATAATTTGGGGTTCTCGAGTCTTAATATGATTAATTTATAGTATGACCGAATATCACAAAATACGTGACACTGTGGATAGATATTGGAGTCGGTAAAAATAGGATGGTTTAAGTTTTTCATTTCGATAATTACATTGGGTTGTTTATTCCTGACATGAATAATTTGGGGTTCTCTAGTCTTAATATGATTAATTTATAGTATGACCGAATATCACAAAATACGTGACACTGTGGATAGATATTGGAGTCGGTAAAAATAGGATGGTTTAAGTTTTTCATTTCGATAATTACATTGGGTTGTTTATTCCTGACATGAATAATTTGGGGTTCTCGAGTCTTAATATGATTAATTTATAGTATGACCGAATATCACAAAATACGTGACACTGTGGATAGATATTGGAGTCGGTAAAAATAGGATGGTTTAAGTTTTTCATTTCGATAATTACATTGGGTTGTTTATTCCTGACATGAATAATTTGGGGTTCTCGAGTCTTAATATGATTAATTTATAGTATGACTGAATATCACAAAATACGTGACACTGTGGATAGATATTGGAGTCGGTAAAAATAGGATGGTTTAAGTTTTTCATTTCGATAATTACATTGGGTTGTTTATTCCTGACATGAATAATTTGGGGTTCTCGAGTCTTAATATGATTAATTTATAGTATGACTGAATATCACAAAATACGTGACACTGTGGATAGATATTGGAGTCGGTAAAAATAGGATGGTTTAAGTTTTTCATTTCGATAATTACATTGGGTTGTTTATTCCTGACATGAATAATTTGGGGTTCTCTAGTCTTAATATGATTAATTTATAGTATGACCGAATATCACAAAATACGTGACACTGTGGATAGATATTGGAGTCGGTAAAAATAGGATGGTTTAAGTTTTTCATTTCGATAATTACATTGGGTTGTTTATTCCTGACATGAATAATTTGGGGTTCTCGAGTCTTAATATGATTAATTTATAGTATGACCGAATATCACAAAATACGTGACACTGTGGATAGATATTGGAGTCGGTAAAAATAGGATGGTTTAAGTTTTTCATTTCGATAATTACATTGGGTTGTTTATTCCTGACATGAATAATTTGGGGTTCTCTAGTCTTAATATGATTAATTTATAGTATGACCGAATATCACAAAATACGTGACACTGTGGATAGATATTGGAGTCGGTAAAAATAGGATGGTTTAAGTTTTTCATTTCGATAATTACATTGGGTTGTTTATTCCTGACATGAATAATTTGGGGTTCTCTAGTCTTAATATGATTAATTTATAGTATGACCGAATATCACAAAATACGTGACACTGTGGATAGATATTGGAGTCGGTAAAAATAGGATGGTTTAAGTTTTTCATTTCGATAATTACATTGGGTTGTTTATTCCTGACATGAATAATTTGGGGTTCTCGAGTCTTAATATGATTAATTTATAGTATGACCGAATATCACAAAATACGTGACACTGTGGATAGATATTGGAGTCGGTAAAAATAGGATGGTTTAAGTTTTTCATTTCGATAATTACATTGGGTTGTTTATTCCTGACATGAATAATTTGGGGTTCTCTAGTCTTAATATGATTAATTTATAGTATGACCGAATATCACAAAATACGTGACACTGTGGATAGATATTGGAGTCGGTAAAAATAGGATGGTTTAAGTTTTTCATTTCGATAATTACATTGGGTTGTTTATTCCTGACATGAATAATTTGGGGTTCTCTAGTCTTAATATGATTAATTTATAGTATGACCGAATATCACAAAATACGTGACACTGTGGATAGATATTGGAGTCGGTAAAAATAGGATGGTTTAAGTTTTTCATTTCGATAATTACATTGGGTTGTTTATTCCTGACATGAATAATTTGGGGTTCTCGAGTCTTAATATGATTAATTTATAGTATGACCGAATATCACAAAATACGTGACACTGTGGATAGATATTGGAGTCGGTAAAAATAGGATGGTTTAAGTTTTTCATTTCGATAATTACATTGGGTTGTTTATTCCTGACATGAATAATTTGGGGTTCTCTAGTCTTAATATGATTAATTTATAGTATGACCGAATATCACAAAATACGTGACACTGTGGATAGATATTGGAGTCGGTAAAAATAGGATGGTTTAAGTTTTTCATTTCGATAATTACATTGGGTTGTTTATTCCTGACATGAATAATTTGGGGTTCTCTAGTCTTAATATGATTAATTTATAGTATGACCGAATATCACAAAATACGTGACACTGTGGATAGATATTGGAGTCGGTAAAAATAGGATGGTACGTTTGGGAGTCTTTTCCAGACCACCTGAACAGACTGAGTATCCTGGTGAACTAATGATATGGGAAATAAGTAAAAGATGTGTAGCAGTTGCAGTTATTCTTAGAGGATTTAAATTTAAACTCCATGAAATGGGGAAATGTAATATAAAGGGATAGTGAATTGTGAGTGTGTAGAATGTTTTGAAGATAATTTCCTAACCAATTCGTTTGTGAACCAACTAGGCGAGGGGAAAAAGGGAGGGGGGGGGCAATATATTTCTATATCTTGTATTTTAAACGATCATTTATTTCAGGAATTGACCGTTGGGGAGTATTAGGATTACGAGACTCTTCGTAACTTGCTGAATTTGGTTAATTGAGGTGTAGAACTCGGTGGTAAGAATGCTTATGGGATGTGGAATGCTTTTAATATGTATTAAATTTGGTCCAGGACATTTGTATCCCAATGTTTTTTGAAAAAAATAGGAAACCATTATGCTGGAATCAGTAGATAACTAAAAAGGTTTCTGAGGAGTAAAGGGCATATCAGAATTTACAGGTGGTAAATACTGTTGGCAATCTAAATGATTATAGATTGAAAAGGAATTAGCAAAATAATATTCTTAAGAAAAGCAAAACGGCGTCAAAAATTAATTTAGCTCAAAATAATACTAAAAATCCAAGAAAGTAAACTTAATCATCATTTTGCTTCATTATTTACAAAAGTAAATAAAGAGTTTCATTTATTATATTTCTAGAACAGGGAAAGGAATATTAAATATATTTAATCTACATAGGAGTGCTAATAAAAGACTTGTAATTGACTTAAATACTAACCCGGCCTCAGCTCCTGATGATATTCACTAAGATGATAAGGAAAATGGATGGTCATTGTCTGAATGCAGTAAAGGATGATGGATAAGGAGGAGAAATAGATAGGTCACTAATCTTTTCTAAGGAGTGTTTGAGGCAAAATATAGAGTGCTGGGCCTCATTAAGAGGAATGTTGGTTATACTCTATAACTAGCGTGTTAGAGCACATTCAGCATACAAGTGTGGTCCCCTCATCTAGATATGGTAGCAACCTGCAATACCTTGCCTGAAGCACCTTGAATATGGAGATTGATTGAGGATACTGAATATGTTCTCGTTTGAAAAGTGTATGAGAGTGGATATGATTGAGCTTTGTTTTAATAATTGGGGTCATATATAGATTGCGGACCCCAAGTAACCCATATGGAGAATAAGTACCTCAACTTTGGCCTTATGTAGATTTCGGACCCCAACTTTGGCCTTATGTAGATTTCGGACCCCAACTTTGGCCTTATGTAGATTTCGGACCCCAACTTTGGCCTTATGTAGATTACGGACCCCAACTTTGGCCTTATGTAGATTTCGGACCCCATTCTTGCCCAAATGAAGAATACAAAACTCAACTAAAATTAATAAAACAAACTTTAATATATATTTTTTTAATTTAACTGAATGTTTAGGTTAGTTTTCTTGTTTTTACTACACTAATTTAAAAAAAGTTGTCTTTGATTAATTTAAAGGTTATTTATAAAAGGTCATATTTATTAATTAAAAGAATATTGTGAACTAATGACATTACGAAAATGAAAAAATGTATTGTTTATGTGCCTTTCGCGCCACATAAATTCGTCTAAGTATGAATTTATGTGTAATCTCCTACATCCATGCAGTGATTTTATCCCCTTTTTTGGCCTATTCCAATAGCTTTCGATAGTTTGTGTGAGTACTTGAGTAATTGGGCCAATAAAACAAAGCGAATGATTCATTTTCCTGTGAGTAAATCCAATAACTTTTTGAATACGCCTGTAACAGCCTTCCGTTCGTCACTATGAATTACAGTTCCAGGTTTTACTATTTTTGTATATTTGGTAGTAACGTTTCTGCATTTATCTTTTTCACAATATCCATACATATATCCTACAGCTGGTTTATTGCTTGTGTCAACAAGACCAAAAACTCATAATGGCGTGCTCGGAATTACTCCACGATGGTGCTTGGGTTTGTGTGAAAAACATGACTCGTCTATTTCTACAATAATTCCCGGACCACCAAGATGTACTGGATTATCTTCAAAATATTTATAACACACTTCTCTGAAAAAAAAACTATAAATATCCATGTTAGCTTATTCTGAACCATTAAGCTGATTCATTGCATTTTGGGGGGAGGCTATTTCACTCCAAAGATAAATGGCGAATATCCCCATTTCTTCAGAGGTAGCTTTGATTGACTAACAAAGATTTAGAACGTATCGATGTTCTTGTTTTGTATTTGGTGCAGTCTTTAATTTGACATTTCCATACAAATTTGTCGAGAGATGAGGAATGTTTAGTTCAGTTCGTATTTTGATGATAGCTGCAACACTTCATTTCAATAGCAAGAAGGCGCTGCGGTTTCATTCAGTTAATAACCGTTAAAGTCTCTTCAGTTGATATTAGAGGGCAGACGACATCTTGGAAAATAGATCTATTCATAATGGGTAAATTGTCCAAAATAATAAATATATTTTTTATGGGGTGAGATTATTACTTCAATTATTCTTTTGAAAATGACTGATGAAAATTTAAAAGCTAAAAAAAACTTAATATTAGAAAAAAATTGAATAATATTTTATTTCGGTGAATCAACTTTCCAAATATTGAAATTTAACAAGAAGGTATAAAAAACTAATAAATTAACCCAATGGGGAATACAGACCCAAGGGAAAAAAAATGAATAATATTTTATTTCGGTGAATCAACTTTCCAAATATTGAAATGTAACGAGAAGTTATAAAAACCTAATTAAAATGGCCATACGGGAAATAAGGACCCCAAACAAGGCTGTGTCCGTAATCTACATATTATCAAATAATTGTAATTAATTGGATATTGGCAAGTTCTTCGAGCTTAAAAATTTACAAAAATGTGGGTTAGATTTAAGAAAATATTGATTCACCAATAAATTTATGGAATGAACAACAGCAGGAAGTTTTCGGTAGTCCAAATTCAAATTTTTTCAAAGGCAGGTTAGACAAGGATATTGGGAGAGATGTTTATTGTGGTTTCGGAGTTTCGATTAAGGGGTAAAAATTTACATATTTCAATATCAATATTATTAGATATTGCAGTTGCATGATTAAACATTTTGACAAGCTCTGACTGGGAATGAGACGGAGGTGGGATTCTGGAAACAATAATGTGAATGCAGTTTATAGAAGGATGTTGGGTGCCGTGCTTGGTTGATTGATTCGGATGACCCCTAATGCACTTTGGTGGTTTTTGTCGTCCGTTAAATCATTATGTTACACTCTTTTGGGTGTGGTATAACGTAGGCATCATATAGCCTACCAATTACTTACTTACTTTGGTAGCTAGCATTTCTGTAGATCATGCCCAGCATCCTATTTGTCATGGTCAATGCATCAATGCATTACCCTGAACTGTTAAAACCTTTACCTAGTATTACGCCCTAGTCCTTATGTCCAACTTTTTTGAGAGTCACGTCCCTCCTATTTCGAAAGAATCTCGCATAAGTGGTCGCGATAACGAAAAAATGTATCACGATAACTGATAAATCGATAAGGATAACCTTATCGGTGATAACCGATAATCGATAACTGGTGATAATTTATCGCCCGATAAGGTGATAAACGATAAATCGATAAATCCAAAATTATAATACATTATTGATTATTGACTATATATAGAACGGAAGAAGCACGGGAACATAGGGAAAAAAATCATCAAAGAACGCGTAAAACCGGTAGCGCGCAGGAGCAACACCTCGTGACAGCTCGTTCCCAGCTCGGACCTACCTATTTCGCCCTTGTGCTAAACTGGAACCCCAAACTGAAATTATCGATTATCGCTAGTTTGGAACCAAAAGTATCGGCGATACCGATGAATCGATAACGCGGAAAAAATATGGGATAACCGATAACCCGATATCGTTATCGCGATAACGCCCACCTATGGAAACTCGTGTTATTTTTGCCACTGAGCAGCGCTTTGCATTTAACATAAATAAAGTATATATCACACTTATCTTCCCAGGCCCATTTACTCCTTATTAAATATTTCCCGCCCAGCACAATTTGTTGAGACGAAAATCAAGCTGTGTAGTGTGAATATGGGAGATCTGTAGGGGGATATAATGAAGAAATATAGGAAGTGCCGATGCAAAGGTGACACACAAACTGAAGCGAGTTGTTAGTTGACAAGAATCCCTGGATGTTTCGTAATTGTATGGTCCTAAGGATCTTAACTATGTATCCTCAAATTACCCATTTTTGCTGGGTTCACTGCGTTTCGTTTAAGTCGTTAATCCGTAGTTAATTTGTAGTATGAACTGTGTGGAGAAATTGGCTGTTATAATCCTGATGATCTCTTCCTCTTTATTTCCTAATATAAGCTGTTCTAAGTTATGGTACCACATCACTAAGACCCCACGCTACCACATAAAGGGCGTGTGTGGAAGAGTGTTAATGGATGATAAGAAACTGGACATTGGCCAAAGTGATTTCAAACTCCTAAACTGTGAGCCTATCTTCTGCCTGAACACTTGTAGGTATATGGCGACGTATGGACGGACTTGGGTTTTGTACCAGGACTCATTACCGGAATTATGTGCGAGTACCAATGGCCTCTTCCAAAGTGGTTATTTGTTTTCCTGTCGTGTGTCTCCCGTCTCCTGATTCTTCCTGTTAGTGTACCGCAAGTGCAATGGCGCACGACGTTTTATTTTGCTCCTCTCTCTGCTCCACTCGTATCCGCCACGTATACACATAGGCATCCGTGCATAGCGATCGATGACAGATGAATTATTCCGCGTACACGCGCAGGTGTACATTGGTGGCTACACGTGGTGTACACCCCCTCGTCTAAGCGTGACAACGTGGCACCATGAACCCTGGACAAATCGACAGCTCTTCCAACGGAACTCGTCATGCAGAAAGCGGCGCTTAATGGCTCGCCAAAGGAGACCCTTAAAATAACTCGGGGTTGCGGGAAAGTATTAACAAGGGCTGCATGATCAATTAAATCCCAAGGGTGGTACGAATTAGCACCATACACACCCGTTGTCTCTTCACTTTAGAAAATGTTTTATGTTAACAGTTTTAACACTTTTAGTTAAATAATAGGGAAGAGGTTAAAGTTATCGGCGTCGATCGACTTTTGGGGGACTTGTCTGTTTATGTGTTTACTGGGCTGTCCTTTACAGGGTCAAAATTACAACCTCAAGATGTTTCGTTTTCACCTCTATTTCGGTAGGTGAGAATTACAGGCACTTTTGACCTTTGCTTTGTATGTGAGAAGTGCAGGTGGTTTTGGATGGCGTTTTTAGGGTATTTATTTCTTAGGCGGAAGCGGCGCTCTGGGGCCTACTTTTGAGTGCTTAAATAGGAGGCTGATGCAGCAGGTGTTTGTGGCAAGTTGTAAAGCATATTTGTTATAAATGACTCATAATTCAATATATATATATATATATATATATATATATATATATATATATATATATATATATATATATATATATATATATATATACCGACAGAAGGAGGACCTTAATTGAAACCAGAATGTGGAAGAACCTTTGATTTATTTTTTTTTTACTATTGATTTCAAAGTCTAATTCTCTCTCTCCACCTTTCTCTACCTTTTCCTTTTTTTCTTTCTCTTTCTTTTTATCATTATTTAATTTTGTTTCTGTAACTCTAAGCAGCCGCGATGCAGAGAAACGAAACAAGACGGTGCCAACGGAAGGGTAAGAAGTCGCAAAATTGTCCCCTGCTGCTGTGTTTCGATTACTCGGTCGGTGAAAGCCGGCAGCGCCCGATCTTGGTAGGCTCGTGCCGGTCGAGAAGGTTGGGGCGTGCTCCACTCTGCCGCCTGCGACATAGCCTAAGATGTTAGGGGTAAGCATCGAAGTCTGCACCCCTTCTTCGTCCCCAGCCTTTCATGCACTTGATGGTGAAGGGATTAACGGAGTTTCCTGTAATCAAGAGGATTTTATGCCCTTCTACCCCCTCCCCCTTCCCCACCCCATTTTTTCTCTGTCCTTCCTTCTACCCCCTCCTCCTTCCTCACCCCATTTTTTTCTCTGACCTCCCTTCTCCCTAATCTCGGCCGACCTCGAGGGTGCCTCTGCCGCCGAGAGACGCCCCTGGTTCTGTCCAGGACGCCACCCTGGAAGGCACCAACTTTAAAAGTCTGGATCCGTGCCACTGTACACGAACTGCTTTCACGTAATCTCTCATGTGTTTGAAGCCGGCGGGGCTCTAAGTGTGAGTAGTGCGACAAGGTGCGGTTCTGAAAGGCAAAGAGACACGAAGAACAAATGGGATGTGTTGAAACTTTACAAATCGTTGGTCGAAACCAATTTCAAATACGCAGTGCAGTTCTGATCCCCATGCCTTTGCAAAAAAAACATGAGCCGTTTAGAAAGGCTGCAATTCCGGTCTAATAACTTGATCCCATCAATTATGAATAGGAACTATAAAGCTTGTGCGCGACTGCCCGACTGACTGATAGATGTGTTCAAGATTCTTCGACGTTTCGAGGATATTAATCGCCAGAAGTTGTTTCCCCTTAGCTAGAATTTGACTCGGACCCACGGATGGAAGTTGGAGTTGCTAAGCTTTACGGACTAGTCTGATGGAGATCTTCTTCAGCATCAAAATAGTGAAACACTGGAACTGCGAGAGTAAACAGCGATATTATTGATCAGTTCAAAAAACTACTAGATAAACTATTGCTTGATGGCCAAGTATAGAGGAAGCTACACCAGAATATTAGCATTGCTTTAGCTTTTCTATTGAAATTCCTGGAGAGTTCTTTTATCAACATGCCTAAGTCGTTGTTCAAACGACCCCCCTCATCTGAACATGCGCCTCCATACTCAACCCCATGTCAGGGAGAAGGGAAATAGCTTGAGAGACTTCTCAACACACATAGGTGCGTCTCTTTGTGGGGAAGCTCGTCTAAAACTTTCATTCCTACTTATCTCTTGCGGATCAGTGACCAACACACGCTCTTCCACGCTAATGGTTCGAGTTCGGGCGAGATGTCACGTTTCTACCCCCTCCCCCCTCCATTTAATCACTTTCGTTATAAAATTGTCATCACAAACTTTGGCACTGTCCTTTCTTCTTGAATTTACCCTTTCTTTATCGTTCATTGTCGTTCTTTTTTCTTTCTCTTTTTCAAAAGATGCAATGATGACGTAATAGAACAGCGACCTAGCCGAGTGAAACCCCCTTCCAATTTCAGCAGAGTTAAGCCACATTGGGTTTGGCAAATGACCGGGTGGAGACACGATTCGGGTCGACTTCACGGCAGGCTGCCATACGCTCTGGATACCGGTGGTTCGGAGCCCGCGCTAATCAGTAGGTCACTTAAAGAGAGATAAAAGGCATCTTGCAAGAGTGCAGATTAGTGGTAAAACTCCGACCATGAGTAAAACGAGGTCAACAGACCCAAGTCGCGTGCTCTCACTTATTCTGACATGACCTGACGACCTCAAAACTATAAATAATTCCCGTACTAACCTTGGGATGACCTTGGCAATAATATCAATATCATTCGAAAGAGAATGTAAAACAACATACGGGTTTCAAATTTCGTTAGAATCGGCCGAATAGTTACGGTGTTATTGTCAAAAAACACATTGAAAAAGTAAAATGGTGACCATCCGACCGACGACATAGTAACATAGAACCGCGCGCCACTAAAAATGACGTCACAGAGGGGCGTGAAGCACCTAAGATGCCGACTTAATCCACGTTGCGTATTTTGCGCATGGGCGGAATAATGGTTGAATGCTTTGTCTTTTATCTTCTCGAGGGTCATCTGTGTGCCCGTAGCCGCCTTCGCCCGACTTTGCCGCGTCACCTACGAAGGAAATATATGCGGGGGGGGGGCGCTGCCCTTCGTTAGGAAGAACGGTTCGGAGGCGTTCTTCATATCGGCTTAAAACTAGAAAAAGACCAAGGAGAGCATCTCTATCCTGAACTTTATGAACAAGTGGTTAAGTTAGGGAGGGTGAACATATTTGGAAAGCACAGGCTGGAGTAGTCAAATTAAGACACTACTTAGATCACTCAGGAGTGGAATACCGCGCACCTCTCCCACCCCAACGCCCCCTTTGAAGGCAGATTTCTCTGCGGGCTTTGGGGCCGGGAGGACACACAACTCTCCATATGTCAGCTGCAGCATCGTTGAGTGGATCTGGAAACGTGAAAGAGTGTAGGGTGGGGAATTGCGAGACAGGTAGGTTCAGGAGAGTTGCGTCCCTTCCTGCCCCTCAACATTCCCTTCACATTCCCTAACTTCACCGCTCTTACTCGCAACCTTGCCCATGTGTGGTCCACCTATGGGTGCCACTTGGCACTCGTGGGGGCCTGGGCATTCATGCTGTTACCCCCGTAGCCATGGAAATCATTGGGGAGGGGGGAGTAATACTAATTAGCGGGAGTAAACATGTTTGGTTCACGTCGCGAAATGGATTAGACGCCCAGGAGTGCTTTTTTTACTTTCCTGCTAGGAGGTTTATATGGTATCGCAGTGGAACCAAGACCGAGGAAGGAATGGGCAAAGGAAAGAATAAATAATAGAGAGAGGAAGAAGTTGCCTTCGTGGAAGACGTCAGTGACGTCATGCCAACGGGCGTGGTTTGCCTCAAGGTATCGCTGTCGAAGCAAGGATAGGTCATAATAGGTCGTAAAATAGTCATAATTTTACATGGCCTGAAAAGATCCATGATCATTGCGAGTTTCCTTTGACGTCGACATCACAGGGATTGGTTTCATGGTTAACCTCTAGGCCCAGACTGAGATAGAATTCAGATGGTGTCAACTGATGGTAAAAATACACCCAAGCTAACCGTCCATGATCTAGCCTGAGGTAGTTCTCTTTGGCACTTGTGGCAATCGGATTCGGCGCTTGTTATTGTTCACATTTACTTAAAATAATTAAAAAAAACTAATGAGGGCGCCTCCACTCGTGGGGGGATGGGGAGTCGTGAATGAAACGGTGAAGGGAAATGTGTGGTAACTGGGCCGAACCTAACATTCTCATTCAAGGACAAAGGAAAGTCCCATTGTGGGAGCCATGACAACCAAGTGCTCTTGCGGGTACCATGGCGACCGAGCACAGCAAGGACAAGGGGACGATTGCATAATTCCATGGTGGATACGCCCTTGTGACTTAACACAAAATGGCCATAAATTAGACAACGGAAACAACATTCGGATATATAACTAATGACCCGCCCCCCTCCTTCATTGGAACCTGAACCTATCCATTGCAAAGTGAGCCACATGTGGTACATTCATCGATAGGTCCTGTGTTTGCTACACGATTGGTTCCCTCTCATCCCTTTGGGTGGTAATTGAAGTCACTACCCTGGGGGGATTCGACGTGAGGCCATTTTACCATTGGTTGTAGGGTTGTAGTCGCAGACCCCCCCTGTCCCAACCCCGCCGTCTTTTGAACTCTCGTTTGTGTATGTTTTCTTCATTTAACTTCCCACTTTCTTTATCAACTTCTGCCCGCAAACATTTTGCCCGAGATGCCCTCGTTGGTTTCTTCTTCTTTCCATTCTTCCTCACACCCCTTTCTCTTATGCCAACCCACGCTCCCACACAGTTAATTAAGTTAATCCCGTTTTAAGTGACTTGTTTAGTCGAGTGGTTGTGAACGTGAACATCCAAGTCGTTGTATACGAATTATAATCACCCCCACCCCCCCGCGCCCCCTACGTATTAAACAACAAAGTTGCAACGTGATCCGCTACACTGTCCCATATCCCTCCTCTTAGGCGGTTCTTATCTGGCGTCGCTCATGTTCTAGTCACGTGGCTTCGCACTCGCCCCAAAAGGGGCCATGTCTTGATGTACGCAAGACATCAATAATTTGAATGGGAAGAAAGTCCTCTTTTCTCTCACGAGCAGAAATCCTACCGATTGGTAGTTAGTTGTACCCACACTCCTAGAACGGCTCTGATCGCTGTCTTTGAAAACATACTTCTCAACCTTCCCCCCCTCCCCCACACACACACACTTCTAAGCGACCAACGATTGCCATGCTGATCATAATGTTGGTTTCCTCCTCTTCAGGACGAGGGATCTCGTTTATGAGCGAAAGATGGCACAACATATTATGTAGCTGAATGGTTATCTTATTTTCTGAAACTTTACACCATGAAGTCACTCACGGCTAAAAAAAAAAAAAAAAAATAGGTTAGAAGTAATTTCACTGGTATTTTTATTTTTCTAGCTATATATACAGAAAAAAAAAACAATTTGGCCCGTGTGGGGATCGAACCCAAGACCTCCGCGTTATTAGCACGGCGCTCTAACCAACTGAGCTAACAGGCCACAATTTTGTATTTTGCAATAATATGAAATATTAGTATCTCCTCTGATGTAGTCCAGTCAATGCTAAAATAGCAAATGGTTGGTTGGGAAAACGATTGGAGGCTAATTTAATCAACGAGGCATTAAATGGAAGGACAGACAAAGTAAAAAAAGACAGGCACAATAATAAAGAAGGGAATGTAATACCTCGAGGAGCGATTTCGCAAGTGGACAAATGAGAAGACTGCGCGGAAGGGCGCGCAATTCTCTCTCGAAAAAGGACCAGCGCGAGATGAGACTGTTAACCCTGGATCCATTTCCGGTTCCCCGGGGGAAAATTGTATGCCTGCAGTGGGATACCAGTTCGTACTTGGAAGTTCAATTTATTACTATAGGGGCGGGTGGAAAGTTCGTAGTTGGAGATCTACGTTTGTGTTTGACCGACCAACTTTCTATTTGGCGGTCCAAGTTCGCATTTGGGGGTCCAGATTTTATTCGGATCTAGAAATTCACGTTCATATTTGTCAATTCAAGTTCGTATTTAGATATCCATGTTCGTATCTGTAAATCCAAGTTTGTAGTTGTGGTCCAGGTTCATATTTGGCGATCCAAGTTCGGATTGTGTGGTTCAAGTTCGTACTTGATACCCGAGTTCGTATTTGACGGCCTAATATCGTAATTTTGTTTCCAAGTTCATATTTGGAGTTCCAACATCATATGTTGGGGTCCCAGTTCATATTTGGATTCTCGGTTCGTTGGGGGGGGGTCTAGTTCGTATTTAGAGGTTCAGGTTCGTAATTGTGGTCTCAGTTTGTAGTTGAGATCCAGATTAATATTTGGAGGTCTAAGTGTGTATTTGGAGGCCCAAGTTTGTACTTGTCTCAGTGTAAAAACTGGGGGCTAGTTAGGGAGAGCCACCGAGTATTCTGTTTTTCACATCCCCTAACTTCACCTATTTGCGAAGCTCTGCTAATGAACTTCCATAGCACGACCATATTCATTATTATTCACTCGTCTTTACGCTTCAGCGTAGCCAAGTAGGAAAGGGCTAACACGTTGAGAAAAGTTACGCCCCACCGCATATGGTTTGTCGCCGTAAGGTTCTCTCGAATGTGTAGCTGTTGCCATGGTAACGGCTCGTGGGTCGAATATTACGTCAAACGAAGGAATAAAAAAAAAAAGAAGATTCGTAGAGTATCAAAGTCTTCTTTCGTCTGTCCCTTTAACACGTATCTAAATTTTATCTCACGGCTTGGAGCTCCGATGGGCATTTATTATTGTTTGGGTTTTCAAGACTTTGACCATGGGCTTCGTGTGTAGTCGCTGTGGGGCTCCTCCAATGAATAAAAGCTACCCAGCGCCCCAAAACTATTTTGAGGCAATGTGTTAGGAGGATCCAGCTTGTTCCCCACCTATTGGGGACGACATTATTTCAAGGTGTTTTTCTCCTACAAAATCAGCGGAGTAGTCAAGGGCCCGTCCTTTCTATTCCCTTCGAATGAGGGAAGAGCCTGACGAAGAACAAAAAAAAGAAGAAGGTCCTAGCTTCCTCTCCTATTCACTCATCCCTTTCAAAAGCTACTGTTCCAACCCTGCCCCCTCTTCATCCTAATTTTGACTTCGCTATTCACGACTTTTGTCATCGCTGTGTAGGAAAATTCTTTTAGTTTGTAAGTCAAAACGTGTTTCAAAAAGTTCCAATTCAGACTACCGACGACTTTAGAGAACATACAACCTTTTCAGTCCATTACAGTTACCAGAGCGGGAGGTGCAGCCTTGCGACTTGGCCGCACTATGAATTTCGAAGTCGCAACCCAGAAAGGGGCGCGGCGATTTGCCTTCCTGGCCGTCGTGCTGACGGGACTCAGCGCCCCGTCCCGCCCCAGTTTAGCCTCTTGTCCTTCATTCAGATAGCCTGTATTTCTCCCCTACTTCCTCACTTTCCTACAACTTCTCCCACAACTTTCTCTGGTCGGCCTTCTAATTTCACAGGGTAGATGCTGACCTTCTTCTCAGCCAACCGTCCAGGATCGGGGCTGAGGGGGGAGGGGATAATGTTCCCTAACCCCTGAGATCCGGTTTGGGATGGTGGGTATTTAACAAGCTGCTTCATTCCCACCCATACCTTCCTCACATCCCTTTTCCTTCTCACTTGACTATCTATTTTTTTTACGCCTTGCCCAAGTTGGGGCCGCTATGCCGAAGGGCTGCCAGGTCGCCAGGAGGGAGGGATGGCCTAAAATGGCGGCACCTGGCTCTGCCAGTCCCATAGGCACCCCTCGCAGAGCGCGCCACACCGAGGGGTGATTAGCGTTTGCTTCCCGCAGAAAGAATAGGGTCCCCATGCCCGATGATGAAAATCTAAGAAAAAAAAGCCTCCTCCCCTTTCTCCCTCACGATCCACAGAGCC
The DNA here is from genome assembly GCA_963969495.1 of Ceratothoa steindachneri. Taxonomy (NCBI): domain Eukaryota; kingdom Metazoa; phylum Arthropoda; class Malacostraca; order Isopoda; family Cymothoidae; genus Ceratothoa; species Ceratothoa steindachneri. The sequence goes on from OZ018321.1 coordinate 212,220,706, forward strand.
GCCTTCGAGCAGCCCCACTAAAAAAAAATGGAGGTCCCCCCCCCTCTCTGTGCTCTCGCAGGGGACCCTCCAAATCTCTTTAACCGGAGAGGAAGCTTACTCCCTTCTTTTGCTTACGGGTGTAGGAGACTCCCTATCCCCCCCTTGTCTAGAGGTGCCTTCGGGTGCCTCCCTCTTTCCAGCGGCAGTCCCCCCTTTACTTTCCAAGGGGACTGCCAAAAAAAACAACAAGCAACCCATAGCCGACGGCTTCCCATTGAAGCGGCTCGGTAGGGCAAACCCCCTTAGGGGGGAGAAGGAAGACAGGCCCCATCGGTCGCTTCCCTCAAAAGACCTACTGGCTCGAATATTAAACCTAGCGGGGGTCAAGGCCTGTGCCTTCCCATACTCGACTAGTGAAACCACTGCCAATGTGACCTGTGTGTCCTGGGGGAGGAGGGAAATGGACCCCCCACCCGAGATAGACATGGTCCTTGAGGCAACCCAACCTCAGACGGTAGGGCCTCCCATGGGGGCGAATCCGGGCTCGGCGCCAAGTACCGAACTCGAGTCCGCCCCTATGCAAGGTCCTCCTCAAACGGCTCTGGTCTCCAAGGCAGTACAAGGAGGGGAGGGATCTCCTCCGGCTGTTGCCCCTGCGACCGCCAGGACCTTCTCCATCTCGAAAAAGGACCCTGCTGAGGCTGGTTCATCCGGCCTAGGGGCTCCTGCCGGCGGAGGGAAAAAGCGGGTTCATTCACCGCTCTCCTCTCCTAAAAAAACAAAAAACAAGAAAAAGACAAAACACTCGTGGCTCCTCTCCATCCGCGGGCGCTGCGGGGACGGATGGGTCTGCAGCCACTTCGGTAAGCGACCAAGCCAAGATCTGCCTCTCTTCCCCGGGTGCGGAGCCCCTGATTAAGACCAAAAGCGCTAGTGCGCAGAGTGGAGCCTGGTTTACATCGGGGCCCCTCATTCAGAGACTACCCAGCGTTTTCGAGCCCGCTGGCTTCAAACGCTTCCTGGTCATTCGCTCCACTGATGGCACCATGTTGGCTAAGGGCAACATGATCCATCAGAGAAGAGCTTTAGTTAGTGTGATTGGTAGAGAACCGAAGGTGACCCGTTTCTCGGATCGGAGCCTTTTGGTGAATGCGTCGAATCCCTCCGAGGCGGCTATGATTAGCGCCCTTCGGACACTTGATGGCATGCCCGTGAGTGTGACGCCGCACTCTACCTTGAACTTCGTGAAAAGAGTAGTTTATGCGAGGGAACTCGTTGACTACTCCATATAAGACATCACGTTAGAGCTGCCTGATTATGGGGCGGTCAAGGTCGAAGGTGTGATGAGAAAACAGGGAGAGGCATCGAGACCCACCCTTAAACTCTTCGTCACGTTCGATTGTGACAAGCTCTCTGAGTCGGTGCGTGCCGGTTGGTATCGCTACCGCGTGAAGGCTTCGTGCCACTGCCGCGGAGGTGCTATTATTGCCACCGCTTCGGCCATATTAATCGCTCCTGTCGACGTGCAAAGTCGGGCTTACCCGAAACCTGTGTAATTGTTCCAAGGACGCCTACGATATGTCCAACTCATGTGTGGCCAAGCGTGTCAATTGCGGAGCCGCACCCAGCTTCTTCAAAGCAATGTGGTGCGTATCTCTTTGAGATGGAAATCCTGGCCTCTGCTCCTGGCCCATCCAGGCCAAATAGTACGGTCGTTTCCGCGCCCATTCGCAACCCTTCTGCGGGTTCTACCCACCCCGGGCGCTTCCCTGGTAAAGCTGGGGGCATAAAGTGTTCACACCCAGCCCCGTCTAAAATTAGGGTTCCCCCTTTCCCCCAACGTAACTGTTTCCCGTAAGGTGAAACGGCCACGCGCCTCCACCGAGTCGTTTGACTCACAGGAGGCAAACACCCCTGAAGTTGGTTGCCAGACCATCTTCCGGGGTTCCTAAAGCTGCCCCCAAAAAGGAAGACGGGACCAAAGGAGCTTCGGCTCCTTCGCCCACTCCCAGTTTTGGGTTAGGGGCTCGGAGACGGTGGACCCTCGAAAAGAGGGCCCCCCGCCCGCCTAAGGTTTCGAGGAGGAAGGAGGAAAAGACTCGCATGGCGAGCCCAACCTTCCCTAATAAGCCCTCGAAGGCGACAGCGACTTCAGCGCATTGACCGCCCAACAACGCCCGGAGTTCTGCCTCCGGGAAGCGTACGGTCATTGCCGTAAGGGTCTTCGAAGAGGGCCCCCGCATCTCCTCCAAGTTAGGCCTGGAGGGCATATTCCTTCAATGGAATTGCCGCGGACTCCGGGCTAACTGGGAGGAGCTGCGGAGGCTTATCTCCCCCCGTTCCCCGTTAGCTATCTTTTTGCAGAAAACCATGCTGGGCGCATGCCCCCTGCCCACACTCGCGGAGTATTAGGGTTCTGCGGTCCCACCACCACGGGATGGGTGACGGGCGGGGGGATGTGCGATTTACACTCAACAGGATATCTCCGTTCTTCTCTTGGCTTTAGATACCTCCTTTCAGGCAGGGGCTGTGCAGCTGCACCTTGATAGGAGGTATACTGTTATTTCTGCGTACATTCCACCGTCAGCTGACTTCGACGCGGGGGACTTCCACCTCGTCGTGGCATGTTGCTGAGGCCCTTTCTCTTGGTCGGAAATCTAAACGGTAGACACCCTCTCTGGGGAGACTACTCTATTAATCCCCGGGGTCAACTCCTTTCCGACCTGAGATTGATGTACTAAATGTGGATGAGTTTACGCATCATTGCCCGAGAACCGTTTTATTTTTCTGGCCTCGATCTATCTTTGTGCTCTCCGGATGCACAGCCTGATTTTGATTGGAGGGTGGTCGATGACCTCCATGGTAGTGATCACTTTTCCATTCAAATATCATTTTCTCGGCCGCTGACCCCCGAGAGCCTCCCCCCACCCCCCAGTGGTGGTTGGTGCGAGCGTGGTATTCTGCATTTCAGGAAATGACTGAATTTTCTATCTCATTCGACGAGTTTAGATCGGTAGATGAGGCCGTTGAGTTCTTCTCCGGCAACCTCATCACCGCGGGCCTAATTACTATTCCTAGAAGGTGTGGCCGTTTTGTACGCCGACCACTCCCGTGGTGGTCAGCTGTGCGTGAGACGGCCCTCAAACAGGAGCGATATGCCTACATGCGCTATAAGCGCCGCCCGAACGATTTCACTGTCGCTGAATTTCGTCGGGCTAAGGCTAGGTTCCGGTATATTTCGAAGCACGCCCGCTGCTCTTCTTAGCGGGCATACATATCTTCATTTATTGGGAAGCTCCCTCTAGCAAAGGTGTGGAAGCTAGTCAAAAGGATTCGAAGCAAGTTCTCGCCGGAATGCTGCTCCCCCACATTCAATGCACGTCGTGATGTCGCGGAAGGCCGCTGGCTGGACTTTAACCGTAGAGGCAGATAACCGTTTAACGACAGGTTTACTCTGAGTGAATTGCGCTCCGATCTTGTTTCCTTCGCGAACACCGCCCATGGTCCGGATGATGTCCTGTACGCCATGCTTCGATACCTGGGTGAGCGAGGCATGGCCTTTCTGTTAGATTTGTTCAACAGGATCTGGGTGAAGGGTCTCCTCCCAGGTTCCTGGCGAATCGCTACTGTGCTCGCCTTTCGCAAACCGGGGAGAGATCACTCTACTCCGGCTGGTTTCCGCCTAATCTCTCTAACCTCTTGCGTGTGCAATTTGATGGAGAAATTGGTAAATTTTAGATTAGCCTTTTTCCTGGACAGTGGAGGCCATCAGTCTTCTGTACACTGCGGCTTCCCTAAGTTCCACTCCACGTCGGATGCTCTGCTCCGACTGGAAAATGCCGTCTGCGATGCCTTCCCTCGTAGACAGCACTACGCCACGGTGTTTTTCGATCTGGAGAAGGCCTATGATACCGCATGGCATTACGGTATCATGGAGACTCTCCACACGATGGGGGCGAGGGGACGCCTCCCAATGTTTATATCTGATTTTTTACGAGATCGTCGATTCCGCGTACGAGTGGGGGAAGCCCTCCGACTCAATGGAGCAGGAAGAGTGTGTCCCGCCAGGAACTCTCCTTAGTGTCATACTCTTTGCCCTGAGCATCATCGGCATCACCTCGGTGCTGCCGTAAGGTGTTCTCGCTACGCTCTACGTGGACGACCTTTCGATCTCTTTTGGCTCGGCCCAGATGCCAACTCTGGAGCTTCGACTACAACAGGCATTGAACCGCGCCTCTCGCTATGCCAAAGCGCACAGGTTTCGGTTTTCTTGTCCTAGACTAAGGTAATGCACTTCTGCCGCCAGCCAGGGCTCCACCTTGATCCAGACTTGTTTCTTAATGGGGAACTCTTGGAAGTAGTTGAATCGCACCGTTTCCTTGGTCTTGTATTTGACCGATGCCTCATTTGGGAGGCTCATATTCGCAGCCTTAGGTTCTCTTGTACCCGCGCCATGGATATTCTCCGTTCCGTGACGTTCAGCGCTTGGGGCGCTGATAGGGCTACTGAGTTACTTTTTTCATCGATCCTTTGTTCGTTCGAAGCTCAACTACGGATGCGAGTTTTATGCATCCGCAGCAGAGCGTGTATTGAGGTAAGTGAACTCGATCCACCACACCGGCCTTCGCCTGGCGACCGGTGCCTTCCGCACTTCCCCCATTGAGAGCCTACTTGTCGATTCTGGGAGATGCCACTCGCTCTACGCCGTGCACCTTGCATTATTCGCCTGTACGCGCGAGCTCGTCGCCTCCCTCAGTCACCAACAGCTCTCACTGCATCCGCAGCTGATTTCGACGGTGCCTATCCCGCTGAGAGACGCCAGTCATATCCTAAGCCCCCTGCGTTTAGGGCAAGGAAACTCCTTCGAGACCTAGGTATAGCTCTCGGGGCCGATGGCGCCCCTGGTTTTGCCCAGGACGCCACCCTGGAGGGTACCACATTTGGCTATTTGTCGCCACGCCTCTGCCCCAATGTTTGTACAGCGCCGGGAGTATTGCGTTCGACCTTTTTGGAGCACACCTAGTGTCACTCTGGAAGCGTGCCAGTGTATACGGATGGCTCCAAGTCCCAAGAGGGGGTCGGCTTCCACGCCGTATCCCCTCTGTTTGAAGCCAGCGGGGCTCTGCCAAGCGCTGCGTCTATCTTCACTGTTGAGCTGATTGCAATACATTACTCGGTACGGGAGATTACGCGGCGTGCCCTGTTCGGAGACTGAATTGTGATTTATAGCGACTCGCAAAGCGCCCTGAGTGCTCTTGGGGCATTGGAATCTCCGCATCCCATGGCTCGCGATATCCGTGACGCCACGGTTTTGGCGAGCCGGGCTGATGTTGAGATTATCTTCTGCTGGGTTCCTGGACATTTGGGAATTTCGGGGAAGAGCGCGCCGATGAGGGCGAAAAAGAGTCCGCGAGGACTCTGCGACCGGACCACCCTTTGGCTCTTCCTCACACTGGCTACGTGGCAGCAATACGGGCAGCTCTTCGGGCTGCTTGGCAAAGAAGATGGGAGACGGTCGAAGGGAACTTAAAGTTGTGTGCTTTTTCGCCGCGATTGTTCCTATGGACCTACCCCCTAATGCCGCGAAGTCTTCAGGTTGCTCTTTGTCGTCTCGAATTGGACACACTCGCGGGACTCACCGCTATTTGATAGGGCGCTCGCCAGCATCGCCCCACTGTGAAGACTGCCTTGTCCCCCAGACTGTTCGGCACATTCTTGTTGAATGTCCTAGTCTGGGTGATCTCCGCGCACGTTACCTGTCCTGCTACCAGGATGGGTGGGGTCGCTACCGCCTATCCCTTGTACTCGGGACGAGTTCGTGCACATTGACTGGTGGACTTATAGACTTTTGGGTGAAGGCTGGCCTTCTCCCCTTTATTTAACTAGGTTTTTTGTTATTGTTGTTTTCTCTGTAGTCCGCACGCTCCTGCGCCAGGGTGAGGGGCACCTCCCCCCGACGCCGGAGCTTGCTTCCTGATTATTGCCATCTTCCCTTTTTATCGTTGTTGTATTTTCATATTCCTATTTTAAGGTAGCCTAGTGCTAGGCTCTTGTGATTGCGGCGACTTATGCCCAAGTGGGCAGTCGCCAGATAGGCTCCTAAAATTGAAAAAAAAAATCCAAACTCCTTGATTAAGTTTTCTCTCTAAGAGTGCTATATTTGATTAATATTATTACGTTATTTTTTTATCTTTGAGGGTTTCTAGTGCTATGCTCAGCGTTTCGAGGATTGAATTAAATGCTCCTAAGAAAATAGACTTTAATTGCAACATGAACTAAAATTGAAATTTAACAAACAAACAAACTACACAGTAATGAATTAAAGAATTTTAAGTGAGGTTTACTAAATTACACAATTGAATATACAGTAGTAGTTGACCCAAAGCTCACTTTAATATTTAACGCAAATTGACCTTTAAAGAAACAGATAATGGGATTTAATTTCCTTTAAAGATTCACACGAGATCGAGTTTGAGACTGACCTTGGCCTCAATTTTTATGTCGCCTCAAGAATGTTGTTTTTGGGCAGGCACGTGGACTGCCGTTCCATATGTTTGAAGGGGTGGATAGATTTAAAGCCGCATAGGAATTCGGCGCGTGTGGTGGATGGAGTTAAGCACGTATTCTTGGTGAGATGATTTCACCAACGGGACGGGGAAAGTATGTTTCTTCCATCCTTCGGGTTAATCTGGGAATAATTCGCACTGGCGAGCGATGAGCAACCGAGCGAATCCTTTGACGAAGGGGAGTGCTCGAGGGAGTTCACTTTGGGATATTCATCAATTGCGAGAACTATCTCTGGGTTTGGGGATACACCAGGATAGGGGCTTTCTCTAACGAGAGTTAGTTGAAATTGTTTCTCAAATCAAGTTAACTTAAAGTTCGGTGTGACCACCAGGAACTAGCTCCGGATGAGCTTCTTCTCTTCTAAGTCCCTCGTTGGTTTGCCAGGCACTCATGCCCGACTTCGCTGTCTCGATGACTCAAGACCCACCTCCTTTTGCAGTTATTTGATTATATATTTCGCCCCCTCCCCTGGGGATAAGGGAAGGAGGGGGGGGGGAACGGCGGCATTAAGTCTAACGTTTTTTTTTCAGAGCGTCTTTCAGCTAGCCCTAAAGGGGACCTTCTGGCTTTAGGCCGACGCTCCTCTAATTTCGCATATGAGATGAAATTAAATATAAAATCTTAGGGGAAATATGACCGGTTTAACCAATGTTAGGCTCAAAGTATGGAGAATGGTAGGTTTAAAAGCAAAGAAGCAGAACCCAACAAGAGATCGACCCGCCAGAAGTCCAGACATCTCTAGACGACAAAACTTAATAAACAATGAAACCAGAAAGGTCAGCATTCTGCAAATCAACACTCAAGGGTGGATCGGTAAAACATTGACATTAGGAAATAGCTTCAGAGAGATCGATCCAGACATAATATTATTATCAGAACACGGAGGGAATCCAGAAGAAAAAACAATGAAATTGTTCGATTACACCGTCATAAACGCGAACCCTTCAGGCGAGCGTCATGACGGGGCGTCTATAGCAATAAGAAGAGGGCTGAAGTTCAAAGAAGTTAATAATTTAGATGAGGCATACGTGGCTGTAAAAATTGAAACGGAATTAACGCCAATAATAGTAGCCACAGGATACCAAGCACCAAGAAAAAATTACCTTCCACTACACAACCTATTTAAAATCTTTGGCACAAGATTCCCAACCATCTTTATGGGAGACCTCAATGTCAGATGCAGTGCAAATTGATACCACTCCAGAAACAGCAGAGGAGCTGACTTAGAAATGATGTTGGAAAGAAACATTTTCAAGAGAATAGGGCCAGACTTTCCAACATATGTCACAGGCAATGCAGCTACAAAATCAGACGTCGTGCTAAGTAGTTTCATTATGCCATACAACATCCACATGCAACTAGTTACCTTTGCATGTAGCGACCATGTTGGAACACATTTGCTCATGAATCAATACCCGATACAGGTACCGGTACCGGCGAGGAAGGACTACAAGAGAGCAAACTGGGAAGTTTACACACAAGATCTTAGTAACTTCGTCCCTAAGGATCTCGCTGACGCCAACCTGGAAGATATTGATGAGGAGAACTCAAGATTAACAAGAACGATCATTGAGGCGGACGAAAGATATATACCAAAGACAAGATACCGTACTCTTCCACATCCTCGATGGACAGAGGAAATGAGGAGAAAGAATAGGCAACTAAGAGGAATACTAGACCAAATAATTCTCCATGGACCAAATAGAGAGCGATACGAAGAAATGAGAAGACGGAGAGAAGAACTGAGGCATCTCATAGAAGAACAGCAAAGACACATATGGGATAGCCTAATAGAGAAAATAGACGAAGAAAGAAGACCAAAAGAAAACTGGAGACTAATAAATAGACTTAAAGGCAGACCCCGAGAGAAAAAATAACACTTAAGAATGAATGGGGAGAAAAGATCCAAGAAGAGAGGACCACAGAAGAAGTTTTTCGTAATCACTGGAAATCAGTGTTCTCCATAACACCAGAGGAGGACGAAGACTTCAATCCAAAGGTAGACGAAATGGTCCACACAGTCTTGCGAGAAAATATAAACAGGATCACTCCAGCACCAAGTGTAGAGCGAGAAAGAGAGGAAATTCTGGGTACAGGGGCCTACATAACAACGGAAGATATCAAAGGCGTAATACAATCATTCAAACAGAAAGCGCCAGGCCCCTCAGGAATAACCAGAATTAATCTTACCAAGGCATCTAACATAATCATCAGAGCATTAAAGAATATTTTTAACGCGTGATTAAACACCAGTTGCTTCCCTGATAGCTATAAACTAGCTGAAATGATATTCGTCCCAAAGCCAGAAAAAAACACCAAACCACCCCAGCAATTACCAGCCAATATCGCTATTGAACTTCATGGGCAAAGTCTTCGCGAAAATCCTTAACAAAAGACTAAAAGAAAATCTTGAAGAAAATTACCTTTATAATGATTATCAGTTCGGATTCAGAAGAGGCAGAGACACCACAATGGCACTTGGCATAATAACAGAGAAAATAGCAAAGGCCAAAGCAGAGAATAACTACATCGATCTGGTCCTGAGAGATGTAGAAAAAGCATTCGACAAAGTTTGGGTCAGAGGAATGCAATATAAGATCTTAAATCTCCAGATGAATAGCAATCTGGAGAGAATTCTCTGCGATTATGTCACAGAGTGAAGAGCATATGTGAAGATAAATGTTTATTCAGGACCAGAATTCGAATTGGAAGCTGGACTCCGGCAGGGGGGCTGTCTCAGCCTCACGCTGTATTCAATATACACAGCAGACCTGCCACCACCAATAATGCCTGGTTGCCTAAACATACAGTTCGCGGACGACATAAACCAACTCGTTGTCACTCCGTACAGGAACGTACGTTTTCAGGCAACGACAACAGCTTTAGAAATCAGCAAAATCAACAACTACGAAAGAGATTGAAAGATAAGGACGAACAGGAGGAAATTTACAATAATCCCAATCTCCAGGAACAAAACAGCTGAAATTGTAGTTGAAGATCAGAACTACAGATATCATAGTGAGGGCAAAGTGCTAGGACTAAAAATAACAAAAAGAGGCTACAAACAACATATAACGGAGAGGAAGAACAAGGCGATTCCGATGCTTAACCTACTGTACAATCTAAGCGGGCTAGGCATGAAAAAGAAAAGAAAAATCTATCTTGCACTAGGAAGAGAGGTACTACTATACCCGCCAACCCCTATCAACGGTGAAACAAGGACCAAAAAGTTGAAACTCCAGAAAATACAAAATAAAGCTCTCTACCTAATCACCAACACACGTAGGAAAGAGAGGAGAAGACTACAGGATCTACACCAAGAAGCAGGATTAGAAACACCTCAATATCAACATCAGGAACAGAGCGAAGAATATATGGAGGAAGATAGACGATCTACCTCCGACATTTGCAGACCACACAAACACCAGAGCTGGAATCCCCTTTAACACTCGATTTTCCAGCGGCATAACGATAAAGATATTTACCCGACTTTATACAAACCCAACCAACGAAATAACCAACCAAGACACCAGATTGATACCCTAATGAGACAACCGAATTTAAACAACCTAAATAGGAAGAAACAACCGACTAAGGAGACAACACAGAAATAAAACGAACATAGTAAACTAAAAGTGTAATGAGTGAACTATAGTATTAAAAAGTTTAACAAAAATAATAGTGAAGTGGAATTAATAGTAAAATAAGTGAACAAAGTGAAACTAAAGTAAAAAAAGTGATAACAACAAGAGAAAGTGAAACAAAGTAAGAAGTAAAAACAAGTAACATAAACAAAGCTCAGAGCTAAGATAACTCAAAACGGCATGAATGCTACAATAAACACATGAATGAAAGATGAAAAGAATAAGGGAACAGAGATTAGGCGGTCCTCCCGCTTCTGTATGAGGAACATGGTGCTAAAGTGTGAGAAAGGAAGTAAGCATGATGAGTAAATGCATGACGGTGGTTTGGAATCAACGTTAATCAGCTGGCCCCCCTTGTCCCTCGGGCAAGGGTATTCCACCTTTGACTACCGAGGTTGCTCAATCTGCCTCCTCACCACTCTGTCCTCTTTTAGCTTAAAGCTTTCCGTCTCCCACACCTATACACCCTCTTCTAAAGCTTGTTCCGGACTTCCCATTAAGCACTTCACTATCGGTTCACTTGAACTGAGAGTCAGAAGTGTGCGGAGTTTCTCCAGGAGCAAGTCGGCCGCGGGCCTCCTCCTCTTTTGCCCCCCCATCCCCCCCCCAAAAAAACACCTACCTAGGATAGGGCCTGTTCAGTGGGAGGAGCTTAAAGCGTGACGCCATCTAAGTAGTAAAGAGACTGTCGATATTTTATATCGACAAATATAAATGTCTTCCACCTGATTGACATTCACGTACATTATGCATTAATGTATACATAAACCTTATAAAACAATCAATCTAAGCATTTGCAATCAAGCAAAACTAATATTTATTGCTTTGAGGGGCAACATTTTTTGAAAAAAATATTTAATCCTTGTTTTTATCTTAACACGTCTACAATATGTACATTTTTAAATAATTTGCTCTTTAATGTATAGTGAGCAACCACACTTAAATGTTAAAAAAAAATCAAAGCCGAAGTTCGCTGCATTTGATACAAGCAGTTTACTCCTCCCTATTTTGGTAGCTACCATGAGCTTAGACTTAGAGGCCTACAACTTACGAAGCTTCTTAGGCTTAGCGCCGAGACGAGCGCACCTACTAAGTTAGGCTTAAACTCGGCTCGACTTGCAAGCTTAAATAATTATGTGAAATAAATGACTATTTAATACAGAACAAATTTATTGTTTCTTTGGCATTACCTTACTGTTCTTTGTAATTGTTATTGCTTTTACTATACGAAACTAACCTCGTCTCAATTCTGAGAATTTAGGAAATGAAAATATGGATTATTTGGGGTTGTCCTTTAATTCGTTTTGCACTACGTCTGCTTAATCTTTTTCTTTTGTCACTTGACGCAACACGAAGATTTTGCCTCGATTATATTAATTAAACAAATGATTTCTATGGTCTGTAGACTTTGGTGTTACTTAAAACTAGGAAGCGAAAACTAACGAGGTCATTTCCGCCAGAATGTTGGATGAATATGGATGATAAATAGGCGGGAAATGACACGCAATCCCCCAGATATAAGCGCGCGCATATGTACACACAAACATACGCTGAACAAAAATCATGTACATGAAAACAGACACAAACAGACATGTGCTATGTAGGCAAATAACGCATACACACGTATGTAAGGGAGAGACCGTCTGGAGCAATGTTTAACTTTCTTTGTCGTGACACTGAACACAAATTGGTTTTGGCCTGGCGACCCTCAGGAAAGAAATATTATTTCGGTATTATTTTAGTTTTATCCAATTGAATAAATTTTATTAAAGTTACTAATATAATATTGATTTTAAGATAATTGGAGGCAAACATTCATACTCAAGCTTCCCGGCTACTATAGTGGTTAGCGCGCTTGCCCGGTATCGTTGGGTTCTCCGTCCGGATTATTTTTAAAAGCTGACACTATTTACTGGGGAGGTTACCTCCGTGACTGGGCATCACGGTGGGGACGGGTAGGGGGAGCTAACCATGACAAGCAGTCTACGTAAGAGAAGGATAACTTTGACTTCCAGAAGATCTGTGAGAAAAACTTTTGACTACCAACTATAATAGTTACATGAATGAGCCACTCTGACTATTCAACTACTATTGACTGCTGATAAATATAATACTTTCTTCAGGGTTTCTACATTTAGTTTTATCCAATATGTTTTATGTACATTCACTGTTATTTAATAAACAATATATTTTTATAATTCTATTTTGATTGAAGGATATTTATGGCACTCGAATTGCAAGGAAAGTAGACCTGTGTCACCCAAATTGCAGGATAGGTAGGCCCAGCGAGAAACCCCCACAAATAGGCGCTCGGGGGATCTATGAAATCCTTAAAAAATGGGTACTCGCGTGATTTAATGATGTAATATGCCATGTAAAGATCTTAATGATAGATAACAGGTACAAGCTGAACAAATACCAGGTAATGTATGCTTTGACCGATTAAAATTTCCAAGGAACTGTGAAAAGCGAGCAATCTCTGATACGGAATAGGCCCAAAACGTGAAAAAATATGTAAGTTTAATAGCTGGCTCCTCCCCGCGTCCAGGTCAAATGGAAAAGGGTCACGCCCATTTGAGACGGTACGCATATATATTAAAACGCATGCAAAAAAGAGTTAGAGAGAGAGAGAGAGAATCAGTCAAGTCGTTCGTCAGCAGACTGTTGCCGTTAGGATCGTTACGAATCCGTTGCCTCATCCTTGAATCCTACCATTTTAGACTCGGCTATATATCCTTAAAACGGAAGACGTAGATATAACCACGTAGAACTCGAACGTTTCCGCTTGCTCCCATTTTGGTAGGCCCAAGCTAAGAATAAACCTATTTATCGCTGCCTTCTTTTTCGAAGTCCTTTTCCTTTACCCGCGATTACCCAGACATCTTCGGGACCCCAACCTAAAATGTGTATTCCTCCGCGCGAAACTGGGAGTCAGAACCAATTCGATTAGAAGACAAAAATAGGCCAACTACCTACAAGCCCTCGATACCTGTAACGTCACCCTCTGCCAGACGTCATCACTCACGCACCACTACTATAAACAGTGACATCGAGGACGCCTCCATATATTAACGGTACATTTTCAATTATTGTATGAGTAATTTATTGAGACAAAAAAACAAGCAAAGGAAAAAAGTTTGGCTGGCAACTTCTTCTGGCTCTTCAAGTAGACTTCATTGAAAAATTAAAAAAAAAAAATAGTGGCTACTGTGATAATCCTTTGGTTTGATTTTGATGGATAGAGAACAGCGCATATCAAGCTGATGATCTAGAAGGTTCCTTGTTTTAGTCTTCATTGTCACAAGAAATGAAAATCCATGTTCACAGAAGTATTGGTGGGAAATAAGAGCTTTTTCAGCCTCATGAATCAGAATAAGCTGATCCTTCAGTTGAGCTCAGAATTCAGAGTATGAGAGACTTTCAAAATGTTGCTTCTGCATCTGATTTTCATGGAGATGTAAAATTCTTCTTGAAATTTTGGGGCATTTTCTCCAACATTACTGACGTTCACACCAAACACATTCCTGACCCAGCTGTGTTGACATACATCAACATTTTCTGGCAAATATCTTTCCATTTCCTCCTAAAGCTTCTACAAATCATCTTAGAAAAACAATTTAATGTCAGCAAGCTCTATTTTGATGAATCTTCTAGCACTGCACTCAGCTCTGAAAAAGAAGCTGTTGTTTTGCTGACTAATTATTTTTATCTCCAAAGTGCAAGTTTCTTCTTGAATAATGTATTTTTTTTCAATGATCTCTGCCATAGTTTTGATTTCTGCCTTACACGTCTGAGTTCAATTCATTCATGTGCATGAAGATGTCACCTAACTTCGCTAGCTTTGCCACCCAAGCAGCATATTTTCTCTTGGGGAAAAATTCTATTTCAGTTTTAAGCTCAATTACCCGTCTAAGGATGTAGCCTCGACGACAGCCAACGGACACTTTTATTTATAGATAAGTTCTGGTGTTGTTATCCCATTTCTTTGCGCATTTTACGAAAAATGAGCCAGTCAAAATCTCTGACCTTTATAAAATTTACAATTTGGATAACATCATTCAGCACAACATGGAGTTCTGTCTGGAGACGTTCAGAGGAAATGTTTTCCCGATATAAGAAAGAAACAGTGAATTATTATGACATCAGGATTTTCTCTTTTAACTCTAGTTACAAATTCTACTTGACTTCCCATCATGATTTCGATCCATCAGTAAACACAGCCAAACAGTTCAACCAGTTTATGTTGTTTCTTGAAAAAAGCTGTCCATAATAACAAAGATATCTTCTCTTGTGGTGGTGGTTGACAGGGCATGACAGAACAGAAATTCTTCCAGAATTCTGTCATCTCTTCTGTAACTCACAAAAACCATGAGTTGAGGTTAGCCACCAATGTCTAAAGATTCATCTGTCTGCAATAAGAATTTGCCTGCTTTTTCAGTGCCACAATTAATTGATCCAAAATATCTAATGAAATTAGATTAATTTGACGTTTGATGCTGTTGTTAGAAACTGCTTCACACTCAAATTTCTTAGCTACATCTGTTGCACAAGTAGTTTTACCCTATTGACTACTGCTGGTTTCACCAGCTACTCTCCAACGTTATGAGACTTTTTAGATTATGCAATATACCATTGCAAATTCAAAGGATGCCAAAGAAGCTTTCTCCAAAGAAAAAGCCCCCAAAAAGAGCATCAATCCGACTTCGTTTTACCAGTTCTTCCTTATCCTTCGGGTAGCTTAGTGGCTTTTCAATAAATTTCGATGAACTAAACACAAGTGACGTTTCAGTTTGTTTTCCTTCATTGATTCATTGAAAAGGACTTGCAGACACTGAACACACTGAGGGAAGACATTCCCTTTTCTATCTTTCAGATATGTAAAGCCGTATTTTATAAAATCAGGTTTTAAGAAATAAAACACACAAGTATAAATTGCCAATCTTGTCACATCTTCATAACAATAACCTTAACTTTAGCAAGTTTCCTTTATGAGGGAAAATTCCCAACCTTATGCTGTTGCCTCTATATTAGATTTTTAAATATCTACGCCTGAATTAACTTGACAATCACAGTAAATAAAAAAGTAACATGCAAATAAAACACGTAATACGCACGTGTGTTCACCAACACAGCTACGTCGGAACTGAAGATTCTGAAGAAAACTATCGGGTCAAGCTCCAGACGCCTTGATATTCTAACTAAAGCGACTTGCCATAATATATTGAGTAAATTGCAGAAAATAAAATACTCGTACGTATGATGAAAACCTTTCCATAATCCTTTTAAAATTATTTTCCTCCATTGTTGTTAATATGTTATTTTTCATTCGTCATACTTTGCACTGGATCCAACTTCTCTCAAGATATAGTGTTTGGTTTGAGCAATGTGATGAACTCAGAACAGGACAGTGTAAAATTGCACTTTATCCCCTGCACCCACCCCATCGTTGGCCCATCAGAGAGAACACTCTCCACTTGAGCATTTGAATGGGGGATGCTCAGTACAAATGACCCCAAGGTGAAGAGGTTCTTAAAATCCTTCCTTGCATTCTGTGAATATCTGGTCTCACTTCTCAATGACTGTCATATCCTTGTCCATGTTTGGCAACGGAGAAGTAAGACTGCAGAATGCATGTGGAGATTCATTATTTCCACACACTCTATTAAAGATTTGAAAGCTAATTTACCATTCAAGGTCAGGCATTTCAGAACACAAAATGAACTACCTACCAGTTTTCCAGGTAGGTAGTACTCGTAGCTCTTTTGAAACAACTGAGGAAATTTGGGGAAATTTCCTCTTCTTTGTCACACAGATTAGCAAGAACACGCTGTGTTTGATATCCAAAGAATCCATCGGTGGACTTCCTGTTCAGCTTGTCATAAAAGCGTTTGACAATCTCATACAGCTCAGGTAAAGATGTAGAAGCTGGCTGGAGTTTGAGGCTCGCCTCCTTATATTGAAAATACGGGACAAAAGGCGTCCCGGAAAGGGTCGATACGGGACGCGGGACAAATGCTATAAACACTGGACAATCCCCAAAAGCAAAAAGAAAAATCATGCGCCACTAATCTTAACAATTACCCCAATCTATCCCAGTGCCCACTTACAAAGAGAATCCTTCTCCAAATTAACCTAAACCTTATTTAAACCCAACCTAGCCTATTCTAGATTTTCGTTTAGGTTAGGCTAGGTAAAGTTATTTTTAGTTAGGTTAGATTGTATTAGATTCGAAAAACGTTTGGCTGTTTCTTCTTTTTACAAGATCCTCTTTCTTTGCTTTTACCAGATACCTTGTGAGTCGTATACAGGTCATAGTCACCTTTCATTTGCGCAAGGTGCCTGCTTATTTTTGAATTTAGATTCCTTATCTTAAATTAATTCGAAATTGGATTGATTTCATGTATAGCGCTATGTGTAGGTTGAGCTTTGTATATTTGGACGGTAAATTTTCAGAACATCCCCACCAATTATTTCGGGCATTAAAATGTATTTTTCTTACGTTTTTTTAGATGCCAGGAAGACGAATATGATGTTCAATACCGCAGTAGTTCACTTAATTACTGGATAAAAGGTTTGCTTATTTCTAATTAATTTAATCCAATCCGATTGCAGAGAGCACGCGTATCCATCCTTTGGCAGTGCTTAAAAAACAAAACAATGAACATTGTAGTGTCTAACGACGTCTGGCAACTAAATTTGAATTCGAACCATAAAGTGATTATTTTCGAATATTTTTTAATTAGCTCGTAATATACACAAGAATATATACAAGATTGAAGGCATATCTAACAAATCGAAAGTTTTTTACGTGAATTAGAAAGCGAGCAGCAAAAACTTTTGTGTTGTCAACTTGATGTGCCTGTATGGATGTGAGACTTGGACGATGAGCAGGAAGATGCGAAGAAAAGTTGGAAGGAGCTGAAACGTGGTTATGGAGGAGAATTCTGAAGATACCATGGACAGCGAGACGAACTAATGTGGAGGTGCTAAGGCAGATAAGAGTTGAGAGGAAAATGATGACAACAATAAGAAGACGACAAATGAGATTTCTCGGACATGTGATGAGGAGGAATGAGATGGAGGCCGTGGCGCTGACTCGAATGGTGGAGGGAGGAAGAGAAATAGGACGACATAGAGAGAACTTTATGGACGGTGTGACGAGAGTGGCATGGGGATATCTTAAGCCTGCAGAGTTGTTGCAGCTAACAAGAGACAGAGTCAGGTGACGTTCCGTGGTTGCTGAAGTCCAGGTGGCTGCGGCGCGTTGGTCAATTCGAAAGCCGAGAATTAAGTTGGAATTCAAATGTGGTTGCCAGACGTCGTTAGACGCTACAATGTTCATTGTTTTGTTTTTTAAGCACTGCCAAAGGATGGATACGCGTGCTCTCTACAATCGGATTGGATGAAATTAATTATAAATGAATCAAACCTTTTATCCAGTAATTAAGTGAACTGCGGCGGTATTGAACATCACATTCGTCTTCATGCCACCTAAAAACGTAAGAAAAATACATTTTTAATGCCCGAATTAATTGGTGGGGATGTTTTTAAAATTTACCATTTGCGTTTTCTTTTATGGAAGATTAATTATATTGGGTTTATTTGTATAAATTTTATTAATATGAGGACGAAACTTTGCATCCAATCAGCTATCAGAGCAGTCGCCTTTTAAAGTTATTTATTGAGTTGGTTTTCGCGGCCTGTTAGCTCAGTTGGTTAGAGCGCCGTGTGGGGGTTCGATCCCCACACGGGCCAAGTATCTTATTTCTCTAATTTTTCAGTCACAACAACACAAATTAGGTATCGTGATGTTAATTGAGGTTTTAGGTTATATAGTGTTCGAGACTTTTAGTGTGAGCAAACTTGTCGCAGAAAGTCTCCCCAATTAGTTATGGCTTCTGTTCACATTTACGGTGCGTCAATAAAATAAAGGATTGTTTGAAAAAATATTTTTTATTCTTGTAACCAAGTGACTTTTCACAATTCAACACTGAAATTGCATTCAACGACGTTGTAATGTCCATTTTTGCAAAGTCGCTCTCCTGTCCTAACTTAACCTAACCTAAACTTCGCGATAGCCTCGAATGCCTAATTCACTGCCGGAGCTGTTCCGTAAAAGACCTAATTTTTGCATTGTTCTTTTTAGTGAACTAATTTTATGCCGTTTTCCCATTCGACGAATAGACTTATAGTCAGTAATAAGAATGCATGTGGACGACAACACTCATTTACCCAAGGGAATGAAACTAGCTGGTGCATCTGTCCCCATAAACGCGAATCCCAAGACCCGGATCCTTAAACTGCAAAGGCTTCAGAATAAGGCTGTCTTACTTATAACGGGAACCCGAAGGAGATTGATGAGAAGGCAGAGTGAGCTCCATGGCGAACTGGGGTTGACCCCCATAAACGTGGAGCTTCACAATAGAGCAATAAAGATCTGGGACGCCGTACACCGGCACCTCCCTCCCGGTGTATAACTATATTTTAGCAACGTGATATTTTGAAAGGGGGGGAAATTTAGTTCCTTTTTAAAATTATTAGAATTGGCGAAGTTCAGAAAATTTATAAAAATTTAACCATGGCTTTTTTTTTAGATTTTAAATTTTAATCTTAGTTTCGAAGCGCAAGCTCGGGGAAGTGGCGAAGCCATTGCCTCGTTTACTTTATATTACTGCAGAACCCCTCTCACTTTTCAAGGTTGGAATGAAAGTTGTGTTGATTTTGTAGGATAGTTTTAGATAATATTTATTAAAGTAGTGCAAATTATACCTTTTTCTTCCAGATTCTAAAAAAAATTGTTCAGAAAATTCTTCGGTATTTACCCCTATTTCTTCCCATCTAAAGATCACATTAGACATGTTTTACTCGTGAGTTTCAAATTTCAATTACAACAAAATCCATTCACATCACTTATGGGAAGGATGCAGTAAATAAAAGAAGTTGTAGGAGGTGGTTTTCCATTTTCCGAAGTGGGGATTTGAGTCTAAAAGAGGGATCAAAAGAGGCTCTTCCAAAAGAACTTGATTCTGAACAGTTGGAAGCTGTTGTCACATCAAATACTGCTACAATTATGGGAAATTCGCAGAACAATTTACCGTAACATAACTATTTTATGCAAGTAAAAGGAATTGGAAAGGTTCCAGTGATTGGAAAATGAACCCCGCACGAATTGTTCATGGTGAATCTGCAACATCATGTTGCTCGCTGTTGGGCTTTCACGACACCTTCAAGCCCGATTTTTGCGCAGGCTTTTTATTGGTGATGAGAAGTGATTCCTTTATATCATAACGTTAAACGCCGATGTTCGTGGATCAGTCGAGGAAGTAGAAGTTCTCAACAACCGAGAGGGGGACTTCATCCAAAATGATCATATTGAGTGTATGGTGGGATATTGGAAGGAATTGTTCATAATGAACTTTTAGATTAGTGGTTCCCAACTTTTTTTTACCTCATGGCTCACTTTGAACGCAGAATTTTTCTGAGGCCCATGAAATTATTATAGGGGAAAATTGCTTCCGTTTTACATAGAATATATCCAATAAAGATACAACCATGTCTATTTATTGGACACACAATTTCACAAGCATCTAAAATATTTGCATCGTCAATGAAACGACCATTTATTATCAATATTTACCAAAAAAAAAAAAAATACAAGGAAAAAAGTAAGACTTAAAAACCAATTCTTTAGCTTCAAAATATAAAACCAATTTCAAAATAAGAATAACTATAGGAAAGAAAATTGGTTCGAAATACATTTATGCAATGATATTCTTCTCCCTGATGCATCTTTGCAAGTTTTCCTATATCGAGATCCATGCTTGTCAAAGATAGAGGCAGATCTCTTATTATTTCTAAGCGGTTTCTAGCATTTGACAATATTTGAGACACTGCTAAATCCCGATTCTACTAGGTAAGTTTTTGGAAAGGTAAACATATATAACTTAACTTTCTCCCAGAACAATGGAAAATTAACTGTAATTTCGTTATTTGTCCACAGGTTCTGGAGTCCATGTTTTTTATGTAGCTCTAGCAGCTTAATTAGACTGTAACTCAATCAAGTTTACTTGCAGTATGATCTCAACATCAGCTACATTTGTTCCAAATGGATCTACAACCCAATTTGGAATTTCCATTTTTAGTAGATCCTTGAACCTTATATCCATATCGTGTTTTTTTTCTCCAAATGATCGATGTAAATTAAAATATCATCTTCATGCACCTCCCTAAGAGTGGCAAGATTTGGAAATGTAGCAATTCTTTACGCCTTATATTAATCTTGCACAAACGGAATTTTCGAAAAAAGCACTCATTGCTTCTTTGCAAGTTAAAATATTTGCATTTTTTTACCTTGTAGCTGCTCGGTCAGCATATTAAGTTTCCCAAATATGTCTGAAAGGTAGAAAATGTTGAATTGAGCAGCTATGATATCTTCTCAAAGCTCCGTGCCATTCAGAAATTTTTCAACACTGTCATAGTCAGGGTTGGCAAAAAAACAAAATTTTTGAAAAAGCTCAATAAAACCCGTTTAAAAAACAACAACAAAAAATCGGGTTTTATTCTGGGTCTTTTCAAATCATGTTTTTTTTCCAAAAACAAAAGCTATAAGCATTAGAATAACATAGAAAAAAATAGCTATCTCTATTTTTATATAATATTAATAATTAATTAGTTTAATAATTATATTATAGTAAGAAATGATCACAGTAACAGATCACGTATCGAGAATTTGGGGTACCCATGTCCCATGATAGCCATAACCTGTAGAAGGAGAGATGAATTAGTTTGAGTCAGTATCAGAGAAATAACCTTAATTTGATACATATTTGTTGAAATTCTAAACATAAATATGAATTTTGAATAAAATAATAAGTAGCATTCATTTCTTAAAAAAAAAGGAATTTTGAAAAAAAAAACACAAACCCGAGTTTTTTCAAATTTCATTTGAAAAAGCCCCGCCAAACACGGTAATAAAACCCAGGTTTTTTCGGGCTGTTTTTTCATTTTCCAACCCTGGTCATAGTTCAACAAAACGACATTTAGAAAGCCATCTAACCTCTCTGCAAAATTAAGTTTTTAAACTTTATTATCACCACAAAGTTGATATGAAAGACGAACTCGCAGTGTATTTGACTTGATAAGGTTGTCAACCTTTATTACATTATCAAGAACATTTTTCAAACGCCCAATAAAATTTTTGGTAATTAAATGTTGCCACTGAACATCGCAATGCATGCAAAACACATTCGGGACATTCTCCTTTAAATATGCTATAAATCCCCTGTATTTACCTACGATAGCAGCAGCACCATCATTTGCACATGTTACCAATAGGAATATCCTTTTCTTGGAAGTAGTCTGATACTTCTTTATAAATTGTTGCTCCTTTAGACTCTGTCACAAGACTACGAGCAAGAGCATTTCCTCTGAGTTCACTTTTATCATCCACAAATCTAACATACTCCATAAGAATGGCTTGATTATTAGGTAAAAGGGTTTCATCCATCTGTAATGCAAAATTCCTTGCTTGTAAAAGTGCAACTAGTCGATTTTCAATATCCCCTATCATTTCATCGATGCGTGTTGATACTGTATTGCTATTCAGCGGAATACAACTAGTAATTTGTTGGGGGCTCTGTTGCATAACAATAGAAATTGCCACAGATATTGATAGCAAAATAAAATCTTCCTCAATAGTATGCGATTTTTCAGTTTTCGCTATTAGTTTCAAAATTTTATAAGATGCAATTAAACCTTTGTCTTTTTTATCCTGACATTTACTGAATAATGAAGTAAGAGTGCTTCTTCCTTGGAAATCATCACGCAGTTTTTTTAATAATCTAATGATTTGTCTTTCTTATATTTGTGCTTTCTCTCCAAATGATAGTTAAGCTTATTTGAACGCAGGCTATCATGGGAAAGTTCTGTCATACAAAAGAAAGACATTGTTCGGAGACTATAAAGCCGCGTGCTAAAACCTAGCTTGAGTATTGTCGACATGGTTTCTTTTTTATCAGCCACGGGTTAATCCGTCAAGAAAAAATATAATTGATTAAACGATTAAACCTTTGTCTTTTTTATCCTGACATTTACTGAATAATGAAGAGTGCTTCTTCCTTGGAATCATATATATTGTTTTTTCTTCGACATAATCAAAATACTAATTAAATATTAAGAAGCCATTAATAAGAGTTTATGGATATATCCACTTCTAAGCATAGTTTAAGTGGTGTGAAGTAAAAGTTTTCAGAGTAAAGATCACTAATTAATAGGATATGAACAAAAATGAAATTCAGAGGGTTGAGGATTTGCAATCTTCCTTCCCAAAAAGAGAGAAGAGACTCTTAGCCCTCACTGTCGGTAGGCGGGAAACAGCAAAGACGCAGATGACACTTCAGGGTCGACGCTTAACTGGGTAAGCAGAGGGCATCAGAGGCGCTTAGGAAGACTCAAGGTCGACGCTTAGCTTGTTAAGGGAAGAGAACAGCGGCGGTAGTGGAGGACATTGAGCAAGTCTTTCGGTGGTCTAATGTCAGAGGATTGAATAAATTTCATCAAGCAAAAAAAGATTAGAATACAAAGAAAAGTAGAAGCATTGTTGTAGTCAAGATACAACAGACAGCAGTCGGAGAGGAAAGTTTCGGAAATAATTTAAGAGGGGATAGGAGGAGGAAGATAGGCCGGTGTCTATACACCAGTGCGGCGTGTATGTTGTTGTGTTTTAGATAAGTCTGTTTACTGGGGTGTTTGACTGGTCAGGCTGATGGGTCAGTAAGGAAGGGAGGTACCTGACAGATCGGAGATGCTGCTAAAGATCGTCGAGACGTAGTGGTAATTGATGGTGGGTAAGGCGTAGGCGGCGTGCGGGCATGAATTGAGGAATCGTCACGTGATGCTGCTACTTAGGTATAGATAGGTCTAGGTGAAGAGTAGTTAAGAGCTGTTGAGTATTTGCCTGCCCAGGCATCGTGTTGAATATTATGTATGCGGTTGTATATGAGATCTCTCAAGTTTCCCCAGTTGATGTGTTAAGCGTGCGAAGGTATATGTATGTATTTAGTGGTGTTAGTTTATTTGAGTCGTGTAGTGTAGACATTCTCGTGTACAGGAGAGACCGACAGGCGTGCTGCAGAGCAGAGTTTTAAATGCGTTGTGCGCTCCTCTGCCATGTAGGGCTTGCAAAACAGTAGAAAATAGCCATTATTGTTTGAAACGTTGCTTTGGGGGCTTGTATGATAAAATATTTCCTAAATTTGCCATTTCTTTCATCCAATGAGGTTTAAAAACAACAACAGTTAAATTTATACAATTTAATTGAAACTTCCACAAGAAATATATAAAAAACAATTTAAAAAAAGTTAGAAGTGAGCACTTTTCCTCGATTTCCGTTTGTAATGTAAATTACTCCCGTACAAGCCCTCAAATGTAGTCTCCCATCATGTTTTTATTGTATGGTCTTTGGTATCTATGTTCTAAGTTCAGTCTATCTTGATGGAAACGCCTCCCTTGCTCCTCTGAGTATGCTCACATATTGACAGCCTTAAGCAGAACTGTTTAATATCTGCATAGATAGGCTATCCTAGGCTGGGATAGACTATCCACCGCAAGCCTAGGCTATCTAAGCTAGCTAATAAAATTTCAAATATTGTTCTTTGTATTTATAATTATTTCTATCTTCAAGCTTTAATGGCTAACAAAAAATTACAGAGTTATAAAAAGGGGACATTTTTGGTTGTCCTCCGGTATTACCCATCTGTGGTAATTGTCTTTGGTAAAGTTGAAGATCGACTACTGGGGCATTTATATATATTCGTATATGCGTTTGGTTGTTTGTATATGTGTTTGGTTACTGGAAGCTGGACTATGAGTTACTATATGGAGGGGGGGGTGTGATACGCCCCCATAGCCCCGCCTCGCTCCGCTCGCCCTCAGCAACAAGTAGCCGAAAACGTCCGGGGTTTTTTTTTCCGCCCGATAGAATCTATATAAATCCGTTTACTCCCTACAACGGTGTCATTCTTATGCACCCGTTTGGTATCATCTTCTAGCCGTGAAGCCTCTCACCCATTAATCCCATTGTAATACAATTTGTTTGGACACTGTTGAGGCTCATCAGAATCACAAATAAAACGTAATTGCCAGATCAAAATGGCAATGTACACTCAGGAGGAAAGTTGAGTTTACATAAGCGCCAGTCGAACCGGTCTCTTGTTGTGATAACTTTTGTTTTTTATACCAATCGGTGCCGATATATTCAAGTTAGGTATTCACGCACCTATTCGTATACACAATCACAGACCTTTTCAATGTGGATTCTGTGCAAGTAGTATACAACACAGCTGTTTGCACCAATACTCGATATCAGAAAGTTCATTATTATTATAATAAGAGGGGGTAGCCGACGTGAGTTGTCTTGTGTCCTTATGCATGAGAAGGCTGGATGGCGGAGGAAACGATCATTGTTCGATAGGTAAGGAGGCGAACCCAGCAAAGTGTCATGGACATCGAACAAGACGTAGTCAGACACACTGCACTTTTAGCCATTCACTGTTTCCTGGCCTCTCTCTAGCCGTCTCGACTCTGCCTTGCCACTGGATAAAAATAGACTTGAACGAGGTGAGGCTGACGGTGTGCGCAACTCTCCCTCAATATAATCCAAGTCCAGCGCAGCTTATAAATGCTGCTCTACGTGGGAACTTTTCCACCAAGAGATTGCACGAGTAAAGCAAATATTCGTGAATAATGGTTTCTCAAACAGCATGCTTGACAAACAACTCCAATCATTTTTTAAATAGCCATTACAAACATGCGGATAAAACTGAAAGTAATCATGGAGAAGTCAACAACAACAAAGTGTATTATAGAAACCAGATGTCCACGGCCTATAAAATAGATGAAAAAAAATCAAGGAAATTATTAACCGTAACATCAAGGTTAAAAATCAAACGGATAAAATCTAACTCATCATTTATTATAAAACAACAAAAGCCAGCAATCTCCTGATGAAAAACAACATCTGCCTAAACTCCTCGAATCTCAAGTCAACCAACATATTTTACGAGTTCATGTGCCCCGATACAGACTGTAAGCTGTATAAAAACTCAAAATATATTGGCATGGCAAACACTACACTTTCGAGACGTTTAACCATGCATCTACAAAGCGGAGGGCCTAAGAATCATATGAAGTGTCCATAATATTAACCTAATGATAGATATGCTCGTTGATAACACCATTTTTAAAAGAAAAGAGGTTAATAAAGCGAGGCTGAACATCTTAGAAGCCATATTAATAAATGAAGATAATCCGGCAATCAACAGTCAAGCGACAAGCTGTAATCGCACATTAAAACTTTTAAAATTCTACTCACAAGAGTGGCCCATTTCCTCTAACGTTACGTTTAACCAAGGCGGAATAAATACCCCTTAAAAATTGTTTTCTCTCACTCTGTCAGATCCTCACTCCACTCATTACATCGGTAAAGGAGGCAAGAACATTTCAAAACGCTCCGAAGATGATCGAATAGATCGAAAGCTTAGCAATTTAGTTTGGTTTTTACCAAACACATTAATTTTAAAAAAAGATGAATACTGGACAAGTAATCCACCATCTATAAGATGGAATAAAAAAGATAATTACAAGAAGAGAAAGTTGCCAAAGGAAATTAATTAAGGCAAAATACACAATGGTCTTCAACACAAAAAATATATATATATATATATATATATATATCACAACCACGTCCGTTCCCACAGAACTGTCATTTAACCATTTCGTTATATTTGTTTGCTAGCACCAGTCTGTTAGACTGAATCATATAAACACTTCCCAAACTTTCCTTCTTCCCATAAAATTCCTTTGATAGACAATCTCTCGAACACATCGACGAACATTCACTTTAGACAAAGCTCCTCCCCAGAAACCCCATTAGTCACGCCCACCTTCTCTACATATATAAAACAATCGGACATTAAATACACTCACATTATTCACACAATCGATCAAATCACTTCGTCTTCACATTGTGCTCCATCCACCTCGGTCGATAGGATTCACGAGACCGTACTCACATTTACTCCCTATACCGAAAAAGGTATCTAGCCTCACCAACTCCAGCCATTCATCTCATTAAGCGTCAAGTTCCAAATAGTTATTTTTATCATCTTGTTTGTAAATCCAAATACAAACTTATTTGGTGTACACCCTCAAACGAACTCTAAATTCGTACTTGAATTCATGTAGCAGAAAATTAATATTTGTTCCAACTTACGAGTAATATTGGTAACAAAAAATAGGGGTTTTCCTAAACTGCTTTTCCAAGGTAACGAGGATCAATGTTTACTATTTTGGGCCAATTTTGAAAAAAAAAAAATCGCGACGATTTTAAGATCTTTGCTTTTTCTCTCAACAGATCTTCGAGCTCCACGAAGACCTCTTGATAGACGTTCCACATCGACCAGGTGATTCAGTTGTTTTGCTCTATTTTCAAGGTGACTATTTTCTGTAGACAAAGAAGGAGGTATGCCGAAATTCGTAATGGCTTATCCCTGAGATAGTAAAGTTTCAGACTAAAAATCCTTGTTTGAAAAATATGAATTCCTTCAGAATATTCTGTTCCACAAATGTTTTCGGCATGTTTTTGGATGTGTACATTACACTTTAAACAAAGAAAACGGATGGTGTTCATAATAATGGCTCAAAATTGAGATGGTCTTATAAAACTAAATATCTACTTATGTTTTACGTACATACTCGTATCTCTTCCATGTATTTGGTATAAAACAGCTCTAAACTATAAACTTTGTAGGTCAGGTTTCCTTTATTTTACCTTGTATTAGAGGAGCCCTTCTATATTATTTTTCAAAATTAGCAATATTATAAAAATAAAATATTAAACATTCTTACTTAGGAATTTCTCAATAGTTCCCTAATAAAAATTGGAATTTGTAATGGCACAAATGTGGTCTTTTTACCCAATTTTATTATATATTTTGACTGAGGTAATCCATCCAAGTGAATTGCTTTGCATTGTTCAACTCTCTTCAAGAATCGATCTGCGTAATGTTGCAACTCTGCACTACCATCTTTGTACTATCGATACGTGATATTCCAGTAATACCTTGCGACCATTGTCTTGGGAACGCTGGCAACTCTCCAACCCGCGCCCAGGCCTTGCTCACAATCGGTCCGGGGTGAAGTTTTTCTTTCTCAATGTTGGAGAGGTTGCACAAACTAGCTTCGTCTACCACCTTGCGCCTGTCTGTCTGTCTATCACCGTTTCGTTTGTTGTCCTCTCCGTCCGACTTGAACACGTAGTACGTCCTTTTAAATAAATTTGGTTGTTGAAGTAAAAATAGTAGTTTTAATGGATTGGAATTTATATGTTTGGGCCTTAGATATAGAAAGGATTCCGGGCACTTTCAGGGTTTGGAATTTATATATTTGGGCCTAGATATAGAAAGGATTCAGGGCACTTTCAGGGTTTGGAATTTATATGTTTGGGCCTAGATATAGAAAGGATTCAGGGCACTTTCAGGGTTTGGAATTTATATGTTTGGGCCTAGATATAGAAAGGATTCCGGGCACTTTCAGGGTTTGGAATTTATATGTTTGGGCCTAGATATAGAAAGGATTCAGGGCACTTTCAGGGTTTGGAATTTATATGTTTGGGCCTAGATATAGAAAGGATTCAGGGCACTTTCAGGGTCCTCGCTTCAAGGGATGCAAGGAAGAATACTTTTTTTCCATAATATAAGTGAATTGAGGTTTTATAGAAGGGTATTTTTGGCTTAGATGCTCTTTGTATACCCACCTATAAAATTGATCGAAAAGGAGAATATGAAAACTAAGTAGGAAAAGAAGTTTTTAATAAAAAAGAATAACAAGTGAATTACGCAGATCTGATTGCTAGACCGCGATGAATGGACAAAGTCTAGGGCAGTGATATAGCAGACTTAACATCGGGTTCTGCCACAGTTTAATGAAGGTGAATTCTTATCTTGAAGCTCATATATTCAATTCTACGACTCATCCTTTTTTGGGGGGGTGGGGTGAAGATTAGAACCATAATCGCTTTCGCCAAGAAAAAATATTTTCTTATGTAAAGGGTGACCCTAAGATTACTTCATATTTAGGAAAAAAAATTATAACACCAAAATAATTAAGTTATAAAATTTAGAAGTTTTATGATTTAATGGAATATTCTTCAAATGTTCTCCATTATTGTTCAAAACAGGCGGATTCTTTGCATCATATTTTCCAGGATTTTATTCATTTCTTCAAATATGTTTTGTTTAAATTATTGAAGATTATTAGGTTTAGTTACGTAGAAATTTTCTTTAGAGTATCCCCCAAAGGAAAAAATCTGGAGGGGTAAAATCAGGTGATGGTGGTGGTCAAGAAACATCAGGGATGGGTGGGGTCGCTACCGCCTGTCCCTTGTACCCGGGACGCGTTCGTGCACACCGACCTGTGGACTTTTAGACTTTTTGGAGGAGGCCGGCCTTCTGCCCTTTATTTAACTAGTTGGGTTTTTGTTGTTTTTTTGTTATTTTAGTAGGAGGCATGTTCCTGCGCCGGGGGGAGGCGGACCTCCCCCCGACGCCTGAGCTTGCTTCCTGCTTATTACCTTTTTCTTTGTTTTATTTTTATTGATGGTTTTTTATTTGTCTTTTTAGCATCCTCTTTTAAAGATGCCTAATTTTAGGCAATGTTGAATACGGCGACTAATGCCCACGTAGGTAGTCGCCAGATGAGCTCTTAAAAAAAAAAAATCACCTAACGTGAAATTAACTGACCAGGGATGGCTGCTCTGAGTGTTGCCATGGTTTCTCTCGTTCTGTGCAGTAGTGACGGCTCCTCCATTACATATCTCTGATGGCGGTCAACGGCTTAGTAAGAGATGAATTACAAAGAGAGAGATTGCATAAATGTGAATAAATAGTAAACAGTGGGTGGGGAAAATAGATTTTAGTGGAGAAGAGATAGTTATAAGTATAAGTAGGAAGATAAAGATTCCCGGAGACGTGGAAATCAAATCTTTAGCTCTATACAACACAAATTTCACATTTACTCGTAAGAGTTAATAGTTTATAGTTCTAAAAATTTATTCCTAAAAATGTACATATATATTTACACGTTATTATATATTTAACGTTAACTACTCATTATTTTAATTATTTTACATTATTTCCTCGCATTTGTTGTAAAAACCTCTTTTTTTTTTTAATATTCTATTTCAGTCCAGCTGATGATTTTAATCTAAGTCACTTATTTGATTGATTCACACTAGATATATTTCGTAAATTAATTCTAACACACTTTCTATGTACACTTTTCATAATCATTGTTATTATCAATTATTTTATCTTTATTTATTTAATTCATTTTTGGGGCTTATTGTTATATTTTATACACTTGTATTTTTCACTTTCACTTTATTTAGGACGTTTTTTGACCCCCTTTAATGGCTTTGAATGTTGACACGTTCACGGCGTGAACGTCCGATGGTGGGGTGCACGTCGCGCCCTTCCTCAACAATGCGGCAATTTAGTCAGGTGAAAAAGGTCCCTCGTACGTCCACTTGAATTCCCCCTTGGCAACGCCAAGTAGGAGGAATTCTGGCTCCTCTCTTGGGGGCTGGCACAGGGGAGAGCCAAATACTTTGAGGCTCACGTCCTTGCCGTCGAAGAAGTAACCGTTCTCGAGGACTTCCTTCTTGTCGGTGAGGGGGACCTCCGTGTATTCCTCTCCGTGCGTTTCTTGTTCGCCCGACGAATTTTGTTCGTTTATCCATTCCTCTGTCTTCTTCTTCTTCCATTTTTTCCTTTTCTTTCTTGCGCCTTTCTTCGTTTCTCCCTCTCCTTCCGAAGTTTCTTCCGTTATTTTTGGTTCTTCAGTAGGGGACTGCTTCGGCTCATCATTTGGGTGATGTTCCCGTTGAGACTCGTCGGTAAACTGGATATTCAGTATTCCCGCCGAGTCTGGATTTTCTGGAAACCAGAGTTTTTTGATAACTCCGTTCTTCTCCAGAAGACGGTAGTTGCATGCTCCAACTGCGCCGGATTTGGCGCATGCAACTACCGTCGCCGTGCAGTCTTTTGTTAAATGCTTTTCGACTGCATAGCATTTGTAGCAGCAGTCGATCGATATGTATTCTTGTGTTTCGATTTGCACGGTTGATACCCTTAGGTAAAATCCAAGCAGCCCATCTTTCTTGACTCTTCTCGCTATCTCGATGCTCGAGAAGATGATCTTCACTATACTATTTCCTTTGCCGAATTTTTCCACCTTAAAAAAATGTTGGCCCATGTCTGCTTCATTGACAGCTCCGCCTTGATGTCTTCACAGGTGTTGTCAGTGAAGAATGGGTCCAACCGCCCTAGAATCACATTACGTTGCACAAGTATTTCTTGTGGGATGTTTGCCTCAAGTCCAATTTTTTGAAGGTGGACCATCGACTCGTTCGAGACCAGCCGCTCCACATCCTCCATGGGGTGGCAGATAGTGGCGTAGCCCGACGAGGAATACGTTGATACGCTTATAGATAGCCTCAATCATGGCTGTTCCTGACGGTTTAGCCCCCCCCCCTGGGGGGCCGACCCCATGGGGGCCCCACTGGGTCGTGGACTCCCCCTCCTTGGGGCATGCTTCTTCTACCAGCGAACAAAGAGATTTCGATCCCACGAGCGAAGAAAAGGATTCTCTTGTTAAAACATCTTCTTAAATTAAATCGCCTTTACCACGACAAGCTTAATGAAAGCTTCAGCCGAACTCCCAATGTTGAATGAATTTAAAATGATTTTTTACTTCTGATAGTGGAGAAGGTTGCATCACCCTTATATAGGTGCAAAAGGTCAATATTCAACCCGAATCTACAAAATAAGTTTCAAAAAATATTTGTGTGCACCTCGCGTCTTGTGGCCTGTTAGCTTGGTTGGTTAGAGCGCCGTGCTAATAACGCGGAGGTCTTAGGTTCGATCCCCACACGGGCCAAGGTTTTTTTTTTAATAAACTATATATATATATATATATATATATATATATATATATATATTATTATTATCATTCCTTATCCAAAGAGTTCCTCTATTTTCCTTACATTAAATTATCTGGTGACTATAAATATATTACTCTCCATTTTCTTGTCAAATCAAACTAGGGTAACTATTCTTTCCTAATCCCCCCCCTTCCTCATTTAGTTTGAATTTTTTCGTTCGTTATTGTCTATCTTTCCCTTTAAACCAATCAATTCGCAAAGATGTAAACAAATAGTGAGAAATATCAATGTAGTTTTATTGTTGATATTCCCCTAGGGGCGCGGCGATTTGCTTTCATGGCTGCCGTACTGACGGGAATCAGCGCCCCGTCTGGGCCCAGATTAGCCTCTTCTCCTTCTTTCAAATCAAATCAAACTCGGGTAACTATTCTTTCCTAATATCCCCCTTCCTCATTTAGTTTGAATTTTTTCGTTCGTTATTGTCTATCTTTCCCTTTAAACCAATCAATTCGCAAAGATGTAAACAAATAGTGAGAAATATCAATGTAGTTTTATTGTTGATATTCCCCTAGGGGCGCGGCGATTTGCTTTCATGGCCGCCGTACTGACGGGAATCAGCGCCCCGTCTGGGCCCAGATTAGCCTCTTCTCCTTCTTTCAGACAGCCTGTATTTCTCGCCTACTTCCTCACTTTTCCTACAACCTCTCTCACAACTTTCTCTGGTCGGCCTCTATTTTCACAGGGTAGATGCTGACAT
This sequence comes from Ceratothoa steindachneri, assembly GCA_963969495.1. NCBI lineage: Eukaryota > Metazoa > Arthropoda > Malacostraca > Isopoda > Cymothoidae > Ceratothoa > Ceratothoa steindachneri. Next base: position 212,252,654 of record OZ018321.1, read on the forward strand.
TCTTCTCAGCCAACTATCCCAGATCGGGACTGAAGGGAAAGGGGACAATATTCCCTTTCTGGGATCCGGTTTGGGATGGTGGGTTTTTAACAACCTGCGGCACCTCCACCCATACCTTCCTCACATCCCTTTTCCTTCTCACTATCCCTTTTACGCCGTGCGCCGTGCCAAGGTGGAGCCGCCATGCCGAAGTGCTGCCAGGTCACCAGGTGGGAGGGGTGGTCTTAAATGGTGGCGCCTGGCTCTGCCAGCCCCGTACGCACCCCTTGCAGAGAGGGCTACTGCGAGGGGTAATTAGCGTCTGGATTCCATGAATAAAAAAGGGTCACCATGTCCAATGATGAGTCTAACAAAAATCCCCTTAATTTCCCCCCGTCCACCGTCGGAGCCGCCCTCGGGCAGCTCCATTAAAAGTATGGAGAACCCCCCCCTGTGCTTTCACAGGGGTTTTACTCTCCTTTGCCTACGGGTGTAGGGGACTCCCCATCGCCCCCTTGTCTGAAGGTGCCCTCAGGTGCTTCTCTCTTTCCAGCGGCAGTCCTCCCTTTACTTTCCAAGGGGACTGCCAAGAAAGCCAGCAGGCAGTCCAGAACCAACCGCACCCCATTGAAGCGGCTTGGTAAGGCAAACCCCATTAAGGGGAGAGGGAAGATATGGCCCATCGGCCGCTTCCCTCCAGAGACCTGTTGGTTCGTATACTGACTTTAGCGGGGTTCAAGACCTGTGCCCCCCCCCCTTATTCTCGACTCGTGACACTGCTGTCAATGGGACCTGTGATATCCTGGGGAAGATGGCCAAATGGAGCCCCCCCTTCCTGAGATAGGCATGGTCCTTGAGGCAACCCAGCCTCAGACGGTAGGGCCTTCTATGGGGGCGAATCCGGGCTCAGCACCAAGCACCGAACTCGAGTCCGCCCCTATGAAAGGTCCTCCTCAAATGGCTCGGGTCTCCAATGCAATACAAGGAGGGAAGGGAAGGGATCTACTTCCCCGGCCGGTACCCGTGCGACTGCCAGGACCTTCTACATCTCGGATAAGGACCTTGCTGAGGCCGGTCCATCTAGCTTGGGCGTTCCTGCCGGCGGAGGAGAGAAGCGGCTCCATTCCCTGCCCTCCTGTCTTAAAAAGAAGAGAAACAATGAGAAAAGGACGAAAAAGACTCGGGTCTCCTCTCCATCTGCGGGGGCTGCGAGGACAGATGGGTGTGCTGCTTCGGTAAGCGACCAAGCCAAGTTCGGCACGTCCGGCCCCGCTGCACCCCCCGCCCCCGGCTGCGAAGTCCGTGATAAAGACCATAAGTAAAAGTACAAGTGCGCAGAGCCCCTCATTCAGAGACTACCCAGCGTTTTCGAGTCCGCTGTCTTCAAACGCTTCCTGGTTATTTGCTCCATTGATGGCACCATGTTGGCTAAGGTGACCCCTTTCTCGGATGGGAGCCTTCTGGCGAATGCATCGTATCCCTCCGAGGCGGCCAAAATAAGTGCTCTTCGGACACTTGCTGGAACCCCGGTGAGTGTGACGCTGCACTCTACCATGAACTTCGTGAAAGGAGTAAATTATGCGAGAGAACTTGTGAACTACTCTTTAGACGACATCACCTTAGAGCTGGCCGACCATGGGGTGGCCAAGGTCGAAGGTGTGAGGAGAAAACAGGGAGGGGCCTCGAGACCCACCCCTACACTCCTCGTCACGTTCGACTGTGACAAGCTCCCTTATTCAGTGCGTGCCGGATGGTATCGCTACTGCGTAAAGGAATTCGTGCCACTGCCGCGGAGGTGCTATTACCGCTACAGCTTCGGCCACACTAATCGCTCCTGTCGACGTGGAAAGTCGTGGTTACCCGAAAGCTTTGTAAGTTGCTCCAAGGCCGCACACGATAAGTCCAAATAGTGTGTGGCTAAGTGTGTCAGTTGTGGAGAGCCGCACCCCGCTTCTTCGAAGCAATGTGGTGCGTATCTTCTGACGCGCCCGCAACTGCACCGTCAGCTGACTTCGACGCGGGGCACTTCCACCGTGTCGTGGCACGGTTACGAGGCCCTTTCTCTTGCTCGGAGTTCTAAATGGGTGTGCTAAATGTGGCTGAGTTTATGCATCACTGCCCGAGAACCGCTTCATTTTCCTGCCTCGATCTATCTTTGTGCTCTCCGGATGCACAGCCTGATTTTTATTTTAGGGTGGTCGATGACCTCCATGGAGGTGATCACTTTCCATTCAAATTTCATTTTCTGAACCGCTGCCGCCCATGATCCCGCCCCGGTTGTGCTTGGCGCGGGCGCAGTAATCTGCATTTCAGGAAATGACTGAATTCTTTATCTCTGTCGAGGAGTTTAGGTCGGTAGATGAGGCCATTGAGTTCTTCGGCAACTTCATCACCGTGGGCCTAGCTACTATTCCTAGAACGTTTGGCCGTTTTGCACGCCGCCACTCCCGTGGTGGTCAGCCGAGTTTGAGACAGCCCTCAAGCAGAAGCGTTATGCCTACATGCGCTATAAGCGCCGCCTGAACGATTTCACTGTCGCTGAATTTCGTCGAGCTAAGGCTAGGTTCCGGTATATTTCGAAGCACGCCCACCGCTCTTCTTGGCGGGCTTACGTGTGTTCTTTTAACGGGAAGACCCCTTTTGCAGAGGTGTGAAAGTGATTCAAAAGGATTCGGGGCAAGTTCTCGCAGGACTCCCCCCTTCCGTTCTCCAGAACAATTGGACCGCAATCTCGGACCCCGCGTCCGTGGCGGAATTATTCGGGACCGCTTTCTCCGCACTCTCTAGCCTGGATGCTGCTCCCCCAGCATTCAATGGATTTCGCGGAAGGCCGCGGCTTTACTTTACCCCCCAGAGGCGGAGAACACTTCAACGACAGGTTAACTTAGAGTGAGTAGCGTTCCGCTCTTGCTTCGTGCGTGGACACCGCCCATGGTCCGGACGATGTCCGTACGCCAAGCTTCGACACCTGGATGAGTGAGGCGTAGCCTTTCTCTTAGGTTTGTTCAATAGGATCTGGGTGGAGGATCTACTCATGGATTCCTGGCGAATCGCTACTGTGCTCGCCTTTCGCAAACCGGGGAGAGATCACTCCTCTCCGGCCGGTTTCCGCCCATCTTTCTAATCTCTAGTATGTGCAAGTTGATGGAGAAATTAGTAAATGTTAGATTAGCCTTTATTCTGGACAGTGGATGCCATCAGTCTTCTGCACAGTGCGGCTTCCGCAAGTTCCATTCCACGTCGGATGCTCTGCTCCGACTGAAAAGTGCCTTCTGCGAGGCTTTCCTTCGTAGACAGCACTACGCCACGGTGTTTTTCGATCTAGAGAAGGGCCATGATACCGCATGGCGATACGGTATCATGGAGACTCTCCACACGATGGGGGCGAGGGGACGCCTCCCAGTCTCTATTTCTGAATTTTACGAGATCGTCGAATCCGCGTACGGGTTAGGGTGAGCCCTCTCTAGCCCAATGGAGCAGGAAAAGGATGTCCCGCAGGCAAGTGTCCTCAGTGTCACACTCTTTGTTTTCCACGAGCATCAACGGCATCACCTTGGTCCTGCCTGAAAATGTTCTCGTTACGCTCTACGTGGATGACCTTTCGATCTCTTTTGACGCGGCTCAGATGCCAACTCTTGAGCGGCGACTCCAACAGGCATTGAACCGCGCCTCTCGCTATGCCGAAGGGCACAGGTTTCGCTTTTCCTTGTCAATACTAAGGTGGTGCATTTCTACCGCCATCCACGGCTCCGCCCTGACCCAGACTTGTTTTTCAATTGGGTTGTACACCCGGAAATGGTTGAATCGCACTGTTTCCTTGATCTTGTATTTGACCGACGCCTCACCTGGGAGGCTCATATTCGCAGCCTTAGGGTCTCTCGTACCCGCGCCATGGATATTCTCCGTTCCGTGACATTCAGCGCTTGGGGCTCTGATAGGGTTACTTCCTTACCTTTTATCGATCCTTTGTTCGTTCGAAACTCGACTACGGATGCGAGTTTTATGCATCCGCAGCCGAGCGTTTATTGCGGAAGGTGGACTCGATCCACCACACCGGCCTTGGCCTCGCGACCGGTGCCTTCCTCACTTCTCCCATTGAGAGCCTACTTCTCGATGCTGGGGAGATGCCATTAGCTGTGCGCCGTGCACAGTGCATTCTTCGCCTGTCGAGATTATCCTCTGCTGGGTTCCTGGACATGTACGAATTGCGGGGAATGAGGGCGCCAAAGAGTCCGCGAGGACTCTGCGACTGGACCAGCGTTTCGCTCTTCCTCACACCGACTACATGGCAGGAATACGGGCAGCTCTCCGGGCTGCATGGCAAAAATGATGGCAGACGGTCGAATGGAACTTAAAGTTGCGTGACATTTCGCTGCGGCCGTTCCCATGGAGCTACCCCCCAATGCCGCGAAGGCTTCAGGTTGCTTTCTGTCATCTCCGAATTGGACACAATCGCGAGACGCACCGCCATTTGATGGAGCGCTTACCTGCGCCCTACTGTGAAGACTGCGTTGTCACCCAGACCGTTAGGCACATTCTTGTTGTATGTCCCAGCCTGGATAATCTTCCCGCACGTTACCTGTCCCAGTATAGGGAGAGGTGGGGTCGCTACCGCTTATCCCTTGTACTCGGGACGAGTTCGTGCGCATTGACTTATTAACCCTGACTTTTTGGAGGAGGCCGGCCTCCTCCCCATTATTTGACCTTTTGTGTGCTTCTTTTTGTAGGTCGCGTTTCTGTACCGAGGGGAGGCGGGCCTACCCCCGCCGCTGGAGCATGCTTCCTTCTTGTCGTCTTGCCTTTTCTCATTATTTTTTTATAGTTATTTGTTAGTAACATATTATTTGTTTTGTTATTTATCTTCTAATGTACCCTATTATTAGGGCGTGTGGAGTACGGCGACTTATGCCCAAGTAGGCAGTCGCCAGATGAGCTCTTAAAATTAATATATATATATATATATATATATATATATATATATATATATATATATATATATATATATATATATATATATATATATTGTTAATGTTGATATAACTGCCCGAGAATCTTATACTTTTTTGCGGTCTATCTTAAAGGCTATCTTCTCCCTACCCTTCCTTTCGAATCAACCAGCTCTTTCTCAAGGTAGCATAAATGTAAAAATATTACATCATTTATCTACCACACCCCAAGAATGTGTCTGTATCTATAATAGTCCGTGTCGGTGCCTTCAACTTATAAAAAAATGGTATACAAAAGGATGGCTAACGTCCGCCTGGTAAGCAAACACATAGCAGCTTGATTGGAGGACTAAAATCAGCGAACCTTTTTTTTTTAATTAGATTATGATTTATAGAGTTAGGGATTCATCAGTATCAGCCGGTTTTAGTCCATTGCTGGTCAAATTTGGATGAGTTATACTAAGTTTATCAGCAAACAAGCAATTTACTGGGAAAAATAAAGTATCCGTGATGCCTGATCTCCAGTACTGGTCCCTCCTCCCCATCCGCTACCTGCGCCGCGCCTGCGTGGGTCGTCTCCCACGCAGGAGATTCGGGAATTAACGGGTGGAAATGTTACGCATTTACGTTAACATAACATAACATAATTTAACGGATGACAAAAGCCACAAGGGCCTATCAAAGGTCATCCGTATCCATCAAATCCCACCCATATAATGCATCCATAGGATTTTGTCAGATCATGCAGCTACAATATACAATTTAACAATCCATAGGAATGTCCAACCATGCATCTACAATATATAATTTAAAGCCTCCGTAGGAGTCTGTCAAAAACAAAATCAAAATCCCCCAAAATATACAATAAAAAGAAACTGCATCCACAGGAATGAGTCAAGAAACATATCCACATACTAAAAAGTAAGAAATTAACCCTCCATCCCCATATAATCGTCCAATCTGCGCTTGAAAACATTCAAGTTTGAGCTGTCTACAGTCTCAGGTGGCAAACTATTCCAATAATCCACCACTCTGTTAGTGAAAAAATATTTTCTAACATCCAGTCTGCACCTCTGTTTTTTAATCTTTAAGTGGTGGCCTCTAGTTCTATTACTACCTTCTAACTCAAATAACTTGCTGAAATCTAATTTATCCATCCCAGAAAAGATTTTAAAAAGCTCAATCATATCTCCCCTCACACACCTTCTTTCAAATGAAAACATATTTAATACCCTCAGTCTATCTTCATATTCAAGGTGCTTCAGGGATGGTATTATTTTTGTTGCCCTCCTTTGTACTGACTCTAATAAGTTTATATCATGTCTAAAATGTGGTGACCATGCCTGTATACAGTACTCTAAATGTGGCCTGACATAAGAGTTGTATAGTTTAAGGATGACCTCCTTACTCTTGTAGCTAACATTTCTTTTAATGTAACCTAGCACCCTATTTGCTCTATTTTTTGCCTTAATACACTGCTTTGAAAATTTCAGTGACCTATCTACTACCACTCCTAAGTCTTTCTCATCTTCAACTGAATTAAGCCAATACACATCCATCTCATAGCTAAATTCCCTATTATCTCTCCCCATGTTAATAACTTTGCATTTATTAAGGTTAAAAGTCATCTGCCACTTCTGAGCCCAAGCTAACAGCTTATCTAAGTCACCCTGCACTTTAAAGCTACCCTCAACCTCTTTGACTACAGCTGCCAATTTAGTGTCATCAGCAAAAATTGACACTTTGCTATTTACACCTTGCCCAAGATCATTTACATAGATTATAAATAATAAAGGGCCTAAAACTGATCCCTGAGGTACGCCACTAATAACATTCCTCCACTCTGACCTCACTCCATTCAGTACAACTCTCTGTTTCCTATTTTCCAGCCATTCAGTTATCCAATTTAAAACGTTCCCACATATCCCATGCAGCTTTAATTTATGAACTAGTCTTCTATGTGGAACCTTATCAAAAGCTTTGCTGAAATCTAAGTAGATCACATCAACTTTCTCACCCCTATCTAATTCTTTAGTTACATAATCCATAAAATCCAGTAAATTAGTTAAACACGATCTATTTTTTCTAAAACCATGCTGAGCATCATTAATTAACCTGCTACTCTCTAGATGATCAGAAATTCCCTTCTTAACCATCTTCTCAAGAATTTTACAGACTATAGAAGTTAAGCTTACTGGTCTAAAGTTATTTGGGTCCTCTTTGCTTCCCTTTTTAAAAATTGGCACTACATTTGCCAATTTCCAATCATTTGGTATTTCTCCAGACTCTAGTGATCTAATAAATATCTTCTCGAGAGCTACTGCAATACTTTCTACACCTTCTTTGAGTATCCTAGAATGAATGTTGTCAGGGCCAGATGCCTTACTAGTATTTAACTGAATTATAAGCCCTTTAATTTCTTCTCTGTCTATATTAATAGAATTTATTACTACTTCCCTTGACCTAGAATTATCATCAATTAATCTAACTGGTTTCTCTTCTGTGAATACTGAAGCAAAATGATCATTAAGGACCTCTACTATTTCCTCATCAGATTCTTTCAAAACCCCTTCATATTTAATAGGCCCTATTTTATCACTGTTAGATTGATTATTGATTCTATAATAGCTAAAGAATTTTTTAGGATCTTTATTATTATTTTTAGCTAAATTAATTTCTGCTGTCCTTTTGGTCTTCTTAATAATCTTATTTAGTTCATTTCTGGTTGACCTATAATGGTGTAAATTATCTAAACTACTCTCACTTTGTAATCTCTGGTATGCCCTTTTTTTCTCTGAAACTTTATTAGCTATTTCTTGATTCCACCATAATGGTTTCCTACATTTCTTCCTAATAGACTTCATCGGAATACACTGTTCCTGAACCATGTTTAATATAGTCTTAAAAATATCCCACATCTCATAAGTATTCTTTCCATGGAATTCTATATCCCACCTAATCTGATTTAGCATGCTGCGTAATTTATCGTAATCTCCCCTATAAAAATTTGGAATTTTCGTGGAGTTTGTCGTTGTTCTACCCTTAACTATTTGCAAATTAAACCGAACCATCTGATGATCACTGTTTCCCAATGATTCCCCTACACTCAATCCTTGAACTAAGTGATCATCATTTGAAAGAATTAGATCTAATATATTGGCACCCCTTGTTGGCTTATTAACAAATTGGATCAAAAAGTTATCCTCAAAACACTCCATAAACTTACAACTTGCTCTATCTCTTCCTATCATATTTTCCCAGTCTACAGAAGTTAAATTAAAGTCACCAAGAATAACTGTATCTTCTTTGCATCCTTTACTTATTTCCCTAATCATTAACTCATCGATACAATCAGTCTGTCCTGGTGGTCTATAAAAAGCTCCCAAGTGTATTTTCCTATTTTTACCAACCTTAATATCTATCCATAATGATTCACCTTCTCCTTGCTTTATAGAGTTATTTAGATTTGAAGAAATGCTATTTCTGATATAAATAATCAACCCACCACCAGTCCTATCTCTCCTTTGACTAATGTACATAGTATAACCCTCTAGTTCAAATTCACTGACATTATCATTAAATATATTTTCATTAACCCATGATTCAACTATACATATTATATCTATATCTTCATGAATGATATAACTAAATAATTCATCCTTCTTATTTCTAAGACTACGAGCATTTGTGTAAAGACAACTCAGCCCACCTATCCCTGAAGCACCTGAGGGCCTATCTCCTCTGCATCTCCTTTCTCTCTTTCCCCGACCCTGTACTCTTGTATTTCCCTGACCACTATCACTACTCAAGTAGTTTAACCCTAAAGCACTTCCATTAGCCTGCCTACCTTCTACAAATCTGTGTTTGCTTCCTTTCCCTGCCTCACTTTGAGCCATTAAATTTCCCTGACCACTATCAAAACCTAGTTTCCCGCCTCTAAATACCTAATACAATCTACAATCTACATATAATCTTTAAATATCCATAAGATTGACGGCAGATTGGTTAACCTTTGTGATTGGGTTCTATTTTATTACTACTTTATCTTGCTTAAGATTTACGTTTTCTCTCATATAATTTTCATAGGCGAAGGGTTGAATAAAGTTTACAAGCGATATTATAATTTGTCTCCCTCTAAATTTTAATATCGTGAAAGAAAACTGTGTTTTTATGGAGAACAAAATAAATTGTCATTATAGGTGTAGATTGATACTTTTAATTTTTATCTATTTTTATTAGTAATTCAATTCTTGCAAGAATATGCATAAGGGTCGATAGAGTTCTTACTTCAACTTCTTTTTGAATAAACTTGTTTTGTGTCTTCATTGTTGGTATTATTGGATTAAAATCCCAATCCCTTGTGACACCTCCAGTTAACTATAGCTATTTTTCTTTACCATCGCTATCTCTATATTACCTACTCTTAAAGTAGTAACACAAAACATTTTTCATTTTTTTTAGCCAATATAATTTAATATTTGAAAATAAAATGAAACCTAGGACAAAAATCCGCATCAGTTTGCCGTAATTTTTATGTTTCTATTTTATTTGTTGATTAATTTATAGTACGTTTTTGCCAAATCAGACTCGAGTTTATATATGTATTTAATCATAATAATTTAATCTAACTCTCTCCTAAAATATTTAACATCAATGATAGAAACACATAAAGTTCACAATAGCAAAGGAGACTCACAAAAAGCAATTGATGTGAATTTACATTCAAACAGTAAGTAGAGACATGCATTTTATTAATAAACATTGATGTGGATATTCCAGAAGGGGGGGAGTTGTTTTGGTCATTTAGTCAGAAAAAGAACTTCTCTCTCTTTATATTCACTATTTAATAACTATAGTAATACCTGATGTCAAAGTTATGAAATGGATTCTATTAATATAAATAGTCTTTAGGGAGGTAACAAAAGGTTAGGTTAGTGCTTTACTTTCTGGCATTTATACCACCCCGAAAGGTAAGTTTAGTTTGAGTTAAAGTTATGGTAAGGTTAGGTTAAATTAGTTTAGGTTAAGTTTATGAAATTGGTTGTTACTTTAAAAGCACTAATCCATCGCCCCATTGATTCTGCGTCAGGGGGCCCTGGGGGACGCTTTTCTCCCACACGAAGCAAGTGATCTATTGGATAGAGCCACTTGCATAGTGTGGAGGAGCGTCCCTCGGTGTGCCCAAAGCAGACTCAAATGCTTGGCTGGTAGTTTCGTTTAAGATTAGGTAGGTTAAGTTAAGGTTTGACTAGTACCACATTTGAACCTCAGATTCATTCATGTCACCAAAGGATTAGTGGAAATAACTTTTTTGCGGGGGGGTGGGGTCCTGAAATCAATCAAGGGATGATTATAAAGATTAACCAGCTTGTTTTCCACTATTCCTAAACTTTGCATTTTCTTCTCCCTTGCCTGAAGGGTTAATTTTGGTCATTCGGAGTAACTGGGATCTTTCTAGGAACTTTGTTCCTGGAAATACGCTACAGCTCCATTAAAATCATCCGACCCCTCCCCCTTCCCTCCCCTTTAATAGATGGGAGTAAACATTACCTCGTCGGATTACATACAATCATCAATCAATAACATGACTTATAACATCTTTTATTTTATTTCTTGTTTCTTGATTTCTTATCGTTTGTTTTCTTGGTTCTTTTTCTTCTTTTTTTCTTGCCACTCCAATATTTGTGTGCTACTCTTGCCTTCATTGGATTACACCACTTTAAGTTCCCTCCGTAATCGAGGCCAACTTACAGGTTTTTCCTTTTCCCTACACATGTCTACTCCCCCCCCCCATCCCACAAGTGGGGGTAAAGGTTCGTAAGTCTGAGTGCGGGGTCGTATGTCGGAGCATCATTGCTGGGGGGAGGAAGCTTCTTTGTCCGACCTCTGCGGCCCCAGGCCTAAGTTTTGTCCCTTCAGAACTTCTCATTCACTCAATCTCTCTCATTCAACTTCACCCATTCTAGCCATTACTCACCCTCACTCGTTCATTCATTTAACCTTCCTTGATCTCACTTACTCAATCTCTCATTCAACTTCACCCATTCTATCCGTTACTCACCCTCACTCGTTTATTCAATTACTCTTACTCGATCTCACTCACTCAATCTCTCTCATTCTAGCCATTACTCACCCTCATTCGTTCATTCAATTACTCTTACTCGATCTCACTCACTCAATCTCTGTCATTCAACTTCACCCATTCTAGCCCTTACTCACCCTCACTCGTTTATTCAATTACTCTTACTCAATCCCACTCTTACTCGATCTCAGTCACTCAATTACTTTAGTGATCAAGCTCATTCTCAACCAATCGAATCCCGGTGGAGACTGGGGTCGGTGGGGCATTAAAATGTTATTTATAAATAATAAAAATCGCAGCCGTTTACGTCAATAATAATTGCAGAAGGTTACGATAATAATAATTAGAGGCAGCTGCATTACGTGAGACGAAATAAATGGGAAGGAATCAATCGTAATAATGATAAAATATCAATAGATGGTAGAATTGAAAGACCATGGGGGGGGGGTCAAACCCCGCTGAGTGGGAACAAAGCTATCGAAGACTTAGATGAATGGGAGTGGTCCCCAATTCCCAATGGGATCTACTTTTATAAACCGCAACTCAGACAGAATAATGCACGTCGATGCTACTGAAGAGATATATAAGTTGACCCTATACAGTACCGTCCAAAACTAGAGAACAAAATACCTAAAGCTACCATTTTCTTAATACGCGTTCATTTTCCATAAAAAAATATAATTTGCCGACTAGTGTTCAAGTACTCAAAGAATAGCGGATAAAAGTGAGGATCTTGTAAAGATGAGGCATCTCGAGTTTTTTTCCGACCCTAACCTAACAACCTAACCTAGACTATTCTAGAATAGGTTAGGCTAGGTAAGGCTCTGGGTAAAGTTAGGTTAGGTCATATTAGGGTGAAAAACCTTTGTGGTGCCTCATTTATACAAGATTCAAAAGAAGTTATGAGGAAAGGAATGTAGCATTGAAGAAAGGGGGCGTCCAGAAATATAGAACGATAACGTAATTTTAAGTTAAAGCAAAACATTGCAACATGTGTATGGCAACACTGCCCCACGTGTATTACTCATTTATGAGGGTGTCGAGACGAACCCTTCAGAAAGCAGTTTGCCGAGTGGAAGGATGAAAGAATGACATTTCGAAGGATTGTAATCGTCCAAAAAGTGAGATTTCCTGCACAATGACCTCCATGATGATACGTGGAACTGCGATGCGATCAAGAAAATGGGTCGCCCTCGAAAGACTCGTCCCGAGTAAGATCGCTCGATGCAAAGGATGTCGATGAAGAGCCGATTTGAGACAGCACCAGGCATTGTAAGTCAAGTTGCCGATAATCTGAACCTGAATGTGTTTAGGGAGACTATCTTACGTCGCTTAAGAGAGGTTAGACTCATAGCACGCTCACATGCTAAGAAACTACTAATAAGTACAAAGAATAAAGCGGCTAGGTTGGCCTTCGCTACTGAGCGTGTCCTGCGGAGTGCTGGAAATTGGTAAAGTATTTTGCAACGTAGAAATTAATTTGTTCGTTGTCGATGTGAAGCAACATATACGAGAAAGGTGAACCTGCTCGGTGCCACACAGCAATGGCGTGAAGCAGTTCTTGGATGCTGAAAATATCGACGTGATGAACTTGTCCTGGCTGTGTAGAACCCCGATTTAAACCTTATAGAAAACGTTCGGAAGATACTCGACGAGAAGGTTATGGGCTCTGAAACCGATGAATGCTGAAGATCAATGGCAAAAATTGGAAGAAAAATGGAATAAAATCACGCCGTAACAATGTGACAAATTGATGAAGTCTTGCGGTCGAAGATGTGCTCAAAGTATCGTTCTCTAATTTTGGACGGATCCTTTCTTTCCTCATAACTTTTTTTAGCGGATGTTCTAAGAAATGAAACCTGACATTAAGCAAAGGCAAATTTCAAAGAATATTCGGTGCAATTAACATAGAAATTAAACGAGTATTTTCAAGAAAATGTAGATTGCGTTACTTTGTTCTCTAGTTTTGAACGGTGCTCCCTTGCTCTCGCAGCTTCAAATTTGCCTTTTTCGCAACCTATTTTAACTCTCTCGGGTTGGTTCCGTGATTGGGATTTGGGTTTCCGTGGTCGAGAATAACTTGGCTGGTTGTTCACCTCGATAGACCCTAGTGTCTTTTAGTGAACCAGTTTTTTATGATGTTAACACGTACAAAACTGTGTCTGTCGTTAATCGTATGCCCGATTCTAAACATCAAATGTGTCCAGTTCGACAACTCTAAATTTGTAAGTACTACTGGCACTAAACTGTATACCATTAGAACCTATTTCTTTTGATTTTCCTCTGACTAGGAGTGGAAATTTTTGACTTTGTGTTTTACTACATAAAATAATGAATTTAACTATATCAATTAAATATACGAAATATTTTAGTACCATAAATATGTACTTCACTTTAGTGAGAATTGTTAATGAGAATTAAGTAACTTTGAATGCACTAAATTTTTTAGATTCACTTCAGGCACTGTGAAAACATTGTAATTATATGTGAATTTATAATTATCCCCTTCGCCGTGTGTTAAAGTTTGGGTCAGGCGAAGTGAATTGAATGGCTTTTAAGTCGGTGAAGTTAATGGAAACGCGAATGTAAAACTTACCAGGCAATAGAGATGTAGGCCTCGATGCGGCAACTTAAAAATGCAGTGAGGAAGCAGTTAGCATCGTATTGTTACCATGTTTACCAGCTGTGATTTCAGAGTTGAGGCATGCGTCTTCTCGGCGAGTTCAGGAACTTGGAATGAATTCTAGTTTGACTCGTCTGAACTGATCTGGAGTTTTTCTCATCAAAGCATTTTTACTCTCCCAAAATTTGTGGAGTCTGAGACTTATATTTGGAGAAGACTTGCGTTACCATGGACGTCGTTTCCTGCAGAAAAAAAGAAATATGTTAACGTTCTTATCTGGAGAGGCGCAGAGAAGGGTTCGTTTCTTTTTTTCTTTTTTTTTTTTTTTCTCTCTCTCTCTCTCTCTCTCTCTCTCTCTCTCTCTCTCTCTCTCTCTCTCTCTCTCTCTCTCTCTCTCTCTCTCTCTCTCTCTCTCTCTCTCTCTCTCTCTCTCTCCCCCTCTCTCCCCTCTCTCTCTCCCCTCTCTCTCTCCCCTCTCTCTCTCCCCCCTCTCTCTCTCAGAGGGAGAGGTGATACCCCCTTGTCGCGGGTAGAGAGCTTGTGTGGACCTTGGACTTTTCGAGCTATGTCGGCGGGGGTACCTCTTCTGTGTACCCCTGGTAGGGCTTCCCTTGTCGATTTGGTCGGAAACGAGGTTCCAGACTAAGTGCGTCATTCCTTCCTTTTTCTACTCTATCCCTCTCCTTTTTTACTTTTATCCTATCTCCCACTCATACAAAAAGAAAAATAAAACAAAAAAAAGCCTACTCCTATCGTGTCACTCTTTCCCTTTCTTCCTCAATCTACCTATAAGGACCTGGCAGCTACCTCATGCGTTAGAAGAGAGGCTTTGGAACCTCTATAAACAACGCCAATCGACGCTCACTGGTTGCGAGAGACTAGGACTTGAGGGGTCTTAGGCGTTGGGGCACGATGAATGGGATGAGGGTAGTGCCCCGTTAACCCCTTTCCTGGCGCATAATTATTGACCATTCCCAGTGACCTTTGACGGGTGCCTCTGGTAGCATTGGTCCGTGGTGACGGCCCTTTGTTCCCATGTTGGTTGCCAGGCCAACAAAAAGCCTTGGGTGGAGTTTCTTGGTGTGGCGGGATATCCATTGAACGCTGCTCCGAGATCTTGGCCGTCGCGAAGGGAACTAGTAGGAGTTTAGTACGGGGCGTGCTTCGTTGTTTTTCACCTGGTGAGAAATTGATGGCCCCTTCGGGGACCGTCTGTGCTGCTTGGTTGGGAGCCACGGCACGCCGATGCTTGACGACTCGGTCGGACGAACAGCAGCCCATGGAGCGTGCCTTCTGAAAGATCCGAAACGTCTCCGATCGATAGGCGGGAGCGACTCACGCGGGGAGAACTCACCAAACCCCCTATTTTCTTATTGATTGGTCTTAAAGTGATTAAGTATAAAGCTTTCAGAATGACAGGAAAGAGAGGTCTAGGTGCTCTAAAATATACATGCGCAACATGTCAGAAGGATAAGTGGTGTGTGGATTTCCCAGAAGGGTGTTTTTCGAAATGCCACCCGGGCAGTGTCTGCACCGCTTGCATCCTGAAGGGTGAGGTCCAAGAAGCAGTTGCCTACTGTAGGGAGATACAAGATCTCTATAGGGCTTCGGAGGAGAGAGCTCGAGCACTCGAGATGAAAATTTAGACTATGGAGTCAGAGCACGTGTGCAAGCTTAGCCGTCTCGAGGATAGGGTCGCAGAATTGGCCGCAAAATTAGCGACCCAGTCAACTCCAATTTCCGGAGAGCCACTCAATCAAAATGGAAACACTGCATCGTCAGTGCCCGGAGAGACTAGTGGCCAAGTGAAGAAGAAGAAGAAAAAGAAAAAGAAAAACAATTGTAATCCTTCACTCCCCCTAATAATGATGGTTCCGACGTAGCCGTTGCCGAAAGAGTAAGTCATGATGGCTTCACTCCTGTCAGAAGGGCAGCCCATAGACCGAGAGAGGTTTCGTTACCGACACCACTCTCAACGTCAAATAGATTTGCTCCCCTGGACTCGGGCCGGGAGTCTCCAATCGTTATCGGTGACTCTCAAGTGAGGAGCTTGACAAATCGGCCAAACGGGATGCGCAAGGAAATGTGGTGCTTACGTAGCCTACCAGGCAAGAAGACGCGAGAGATCATAAAAGAAGTTAAAAAAATTAGACTAGGACAGCAAGATACGCCGGTAGTGGCCCAAGCCAGTGGAAATGACCTGTTCCTACGGGGAGGCTCTGCAGGCTTTACTGAGCGCATCATCGAAGATGTCAGAAGTTTAGCAGCCTCGTTAAAAGAAATAACATCAAAACCAATCGTCGTTGGGATCATACCGAGACGCTCCGGGGGTGCCTTGGCCAACCAAAAGGCTCTGAGCATAAATTGGAGGCCTGGTGAAATCCTATCAGGAATGGGCGTATGTTTCGTCAACCCCTTCGATGAATTCTACGGTCGGTCAGGGCTGTTTAGTGAGGATGGCACTCACCTGTCTGTCCGTGGAAGAGGTGTGCTGCGTGAGCTCATCCGCCGCGGTTTATATTGGGTAAAGAAATCCGATGCAGGAGAAAGGATGACTGAGACCCCAGTGGGAGAATCCCACGAAGTAGTGCCCTCGGCAGCCGAGGTCGAGCACCCAGCACCCAATCCTTCCGTCGATACAGAGGAGGGGGCGGAAGTGGGTGATGGTCAGCCTCCGAATCCAGCTTCGGAGGGGAGGACGCACGACGAACCGTCGGGAAACGGAGAAGTGGAGGGGGCAGTAGGGCTAGCGGACGCCCCCTAAGAGTTATTCTATTAAATGCCCGCTCAATAAGGAACAAGTTCTGCGAGCTTAGAGCACTGATGTCATCAGAGATGCTTGACATTGTGGCCGTCACTGAGTCTTGGATTCGTGCAGACACCAGGGACTTCATAGGTGAGTTTGGAGTACCCGGTTACGCGACCTTCCATAAAGATCGCGCTGACCGGGAAGGTGGTGGAGTTCTGGTGTATGTACGGGCCCATCTATCTCCCATCGAATGCAGAACTGTCCCAGAGCATGAGGTAGTAGGAGTCGACCTCAAGGTCGACAATACAATGTACAAGTTCATAGTGGCCTATCGACCTCCTCATCGGACGGTAGAGGTTGATATAGACCTGTACCAAAAACTGTCCAGTCTCTTAGACGGCCCTCCCTCGCTGCTGGTGGGGGACTTCAATTGCCGAGTCGACTGGAGTGACCGAACGAGCGACGGAGAGGCATCTCGGCTTGTAGACTTTTCTGACAGCAACTTTCTTACTCAATGGGTCGGCGAGCCTACCCGAGGGGGCAACGTTCTAGATCTAGTATTTACCACTGAAGATGACCTCGTCTCTGACCTGTCAGTGGATGAGTGCCTAGGTGGTAGTGACCATAACATGGTAAGGTTTGGAGTACGTGCTCCCTGTACGCAAGGTACTTATGAACGAGCACGTAAATTGGATCTCAGACGTGCAGACTTCAATGGGCTTCGGGAGGCACTTGGCCAGATATAACCAACTAACGAAGGCGGGACGAATTCCAAATGGAACGACTTCAAAAATCGTTTTATGGATCGTCAGGACGAGTGCGTTCCCACGAAGGCAGTCAGACTAGCGAGCATTCAGTCTAGGTGGTTTTCTCAAGAAATCGCTAGTGCTATTAAAGCTAGAAAGTCAGCGCACAGAGCATGGAAGAGGAATAGTAGTGCGATGCACCATGAAGCCTATGTGACCCATAGTAGAACGGTTAAGGCACTAGTGCGCACGGCTAAGCGTAACGAAGAAATTCGTGTAGCCTCTCTCTC
The DNA here is from genome assembly GCA_963969495.1 of Ceratothoa steindachneri. Taxonomy (NCBI): domain Eukaryota; kingdom Metazoa; phylum Arthropoda; class Malacostraca; order Isopoda; family Cymothoidae; genus Ceratothoa; species Ceratothoa steindachneri. The sequence continues at coordinate 212,270,069 of OZ018321.1, forward strand.
TAAAGAGAGCCCCCAAGGAGTTCTTCGCGTACGTGAACAGTCGAAAACCAGTACGCCAACGCATCGGACCCCTGAGGGACGCGGACGGCGTTCTCCAGGATTCAGATGAGGAAATAGCTGGCATACTCAACGACTACTTCTCCTCGGTTTTCACGAGGGAAAGGGGCGGAGAGATACCCAGACCGCCGATAGTGATAGATCGCGAGTTAGAATCACTAGAAGCAATAACTACAACTTCCGAAGAAGTTGCTAGAAGGCTAGGTCAGTTAAATGCGTATAAATCCCCAGGTCCTGACGGCTTCCTGCCAAGAGTACTGCGTGAGGTGAAAGATCAGGTGAGCCCTCATCTTTCTGAGATCTTCAACTCATCGCTCGACAGTGGCAAAGTACCTGCAGACTGGCGTACGGCCAATGTCACCCCGATCCACAAAAAGGAAGACCGTGGCACCGCAGGAAACTACCGACAATAAATCTAACTTCAATCGTGAGCAAAGTACTGGAATCATAGGGGATAGGATAATGAATCATTTAGAGTCTCACGACCTGTTGAGAGCCACACAGCATGGCTTCCGAAGAAAGCGCTCGTGCCTCACGAACTTTCTCGAATTCTTCCACGGTATAATGAGCGAGTTTGACAGAAGTCGAGCGGTGGACATACTTTATTTGGATTTCCAAAAGGCTTTCGATAAAGTCCCCCACCGTCGACTGATGGCGAAAGTACATATCCTGGGAATAAGAGGAAAGGTCGCAAAATGGTTAGAAAGTTGGTTGTCGGACAGGCGACAGAGGGTTACCATCGGAGGCCACACCTCTCGGTGGTCGTCAGTAACGAGCGGAGTCCCTCAGGGCTCCGTGCTAGGCCCTCTATTATTCATCATCTACATCAACGATATAGATGAAGGACTGGTGAGTCTTCTAGCGAAATTTGCTGACGACACAAAACTTGGAGCTCATGTAGTGAATCCCGAAAACATCGAGATGTTGAGGGATGACCTACGGATGATCAGCGAGTGGGCTGACAAGTGGCAGATGTCTTTCAACTTAGACAAGTGTAAGGTGATGCACATCGGGTATGCGAACCACCGGTCAGGCTACGAGCTACAAGGTATGCGTCTTGAGTCTACTGATGTCGAGAAGGACTTAGGTGTGCTGATTAGCAGCGATCTCAAATTCTCGAAGCAGTGCTTACAGGTGGAGAAAAAGGCTCATCGCTTGTTGGGTTACATCAAGAGGCAATTCAGCTTTCGAACAAAAGAGGCCGTTTTGCCCTTGTACAACTCGCTGGTGAGGCCTCACCTAGAGTTCGCTGTTCAGTTCTGGTCTCCTCATTATCGAAAAGATATCGATCGTCTGGAAAAGGTGCAAGCCAGGGCCACGAAACTGATCCCATCGCTAAGGAACAAGTCATACCAAGAAAGACTGCAAGAGCTCGATCTCTATTCGTTAGAGACTCGAAGACTGCGCGGTCGTCTAATAGAGACTTTTAAAATCTTGAAAGGATTTGAAAATGTCGACTCCATCAAATTCTTTACCCTCAACCGGAATATGACTCGAAATCACGGGTGGAAGGTAGAGCTGCCCAGATTCAATACCATTCCGGTGGGTAAGTCATTCACATATGACATTTGCGACACATGGAATAAACTACCAGCGGGGGTTGTTGAGAGTAGCAGTGTTGAACAGTTCAAGAGTAGACTTGACAAATTATATTTGAAAAGCTGATGATCTCATAGCAAGTAATCAGTACATGCTAAGAATCGAAACCACAAAAAGTACCTCCTCGATATGGGCCGCAAGGCCTTTGAGGTACTTCTTTTCCTTGTAACTCCTTGTAACTCTCTCTCTCTCTCTCTCTCTCTCTCTCTCTCTCTCTCTCTCTCTCTCTCTCTCTCTCTCTTTCCCGTCCGAAGCAAGAGCGAAAACACTCCTGGAATTTCCCTTTGGTCGCACGGGAAGGCTCGTAGACACAAGTCTTGTGGGGGCATCCCCCGCAGTCCGATCCATTCTCAGGGGTAAACTGAACACCTTTGAAGGGTGGGAATCCCTGTGAAATGGTGGCAAGGGGAGGTTGAGCACTTACAGAAGATGCGCGCGCTCATGTAGTATGTTTGTTTGTTGATTTATGTGGTGGAGTTTGGGCTCCTCGAATCCCGCTAAATTGCGTCTTAATTTGATCTTAGGGCCTCGTCATGGCGGCCACCGACGAGGGCATAGCTGTTCTCTTAAATTGGGTTCCTTAGCCAACCCGAGCTTAACTCTGGGGTCCTCCGTATTGGGGGAGGGGGGGGGGATGAGCCCATCATTCTTGTACGTTTAATGGGTTGATCTCTATCGTTCGATATTTGATTAAAGGGGCTTAATGGGTTTGCTCGTCTGGATCCGTCGGGCATAGGCAGTGGTTGAGGAGGTTGGGGAGATCCTCCTCATTTCTATCGGGCTCGGTTTTGGGGACCCTACACATTGAAGATCTATACCTCCTGTCTTTAAAGCCTACTTAGTTTATGATAGTGTTCGCTAAGCCTACTTACCCCCCCCCCCCCTATGTTTCATGATTCCCACTTATTTATTCCCTTGTCCGTGTTCTTGTAGTCTATTCCCTCCCCCCATCTGCATTATTAAGGCCTAATTAGGCCCCTGCTCCTATTCTCAGAGCATACTTAGTTCTGTCATGTGCGTTGGACGCCTATTTAGTACAAGTCCTGTGTTTTCGAACATTAATTAGACCCCTGCGTTCTCGGAACCTAGAAAGCCTACTTAGTTCTCCCCCCACCTTCGTGAAATCTACTTAGTTTGTGGTTTGCATTTTGAAGCTTACTTCATTCCCACCTTGCGTTGTCGAGCCTAGTCGACTTCCGTGCCCACTTTATTGAAGCCTATTTTGTGTCTAGCGTCCCCCAAGTCTACCTCCACCTTCTCTTTCGAATCCTATTTAATTTCTGGCCCGCGCGTCGTGGTTGGTCGCTCCTTATATCCCCCTACCGCTTGTATACTCCAGTGTGTGACTCATTGAGGAGAGTCGTGCTTCCCTTCATTTTACAAGCACTTTCCGGCAGAGATTCTGTCGTTGGTTTTCGCTTTTTTCATAAATAAATGTCCGAAGAACTTAGTATTACGATCAAAGGCCCTTTTTTTAATTAATTCCCCACCCTTCACATTTAAACTGCAAAAGTAATTTAGGAGAGAAGCAATTTTCCCTCCGTGTCATTCCTGCCTCTTGCTTCTTCTTACTCTTCTCTCCCAAAGTGTCTTCAGGCAAACGCGCTCGGAGAAGTGCCGCCGTGACCAGAGTCACGATGAGTTTTATAAATTGCCACTTAAGTCTCTGCTTTGCTACGACTCATTTTAAGGTGTGTCTGCTGAGCCAATCCCACAATTAGTAGGAAGAAACGAAGATCTCATATATATATATATATAAACGTCCTCCAAAATTCCACTAAACGAAGAATGTTTAATCATTTTAATCATAAAGTGAGCGAATCCTTATTGGAAAGCTACAACACAAATAGAAAAAAAAAATTATACTGTGCGACTTTAGTAAATAACGTCGGAACGAGGTCATTTAACACAAAAATAATTGACGCTACTAAAAAAGAAGGAGCAAAAAAGAAGCCAAAAGGAGAAAGAATGGAACCATCCATCAAAACAAATCTATTGAAGTTGACCAAGTTAATGAGAAACGACGCCTGGAACCTCACTAAACAAAATCTAGTGAAAAACGCCCATCGCTAAAGCAGATGAAGGATGTTTTGTTGATGCGACGAAGCTATTCACACTGAAAAATAACCCATTTTTTAATTGCTATTAATGAAGTTAAATTTAAGAGACTTGTGAATAATACTCAAGCAAAAGATTTTTTAAAAGAAAGTATTTATTTAAACTGTGAGGCTTCTATTCGTCACACTCAAATCTGTGTCCATTTAAGTATGTTTGCGTACTGGGAAGGTTTTAAAAGGGTAATTAAATGTAAAACCAAATCTTTAATAGATAACTTTAGAATAATATCTCCTGCTGGTAATTAAATACCTAAGGCATAATGAATACTCGTATCTGTACATAAAATTTTTAACTCCACTAGGTATTATAGATTTCAACCTATTGCCAAACAAATCCATTTCAGTCTCTTTATGTTCATTGCTATATACTCAGTCTCTCATATTCAAGTATGATTATTTCTGCGTCTTTGTTGCCTTTTAAAATCCTTTTATTAAAGTTTTTATGATTTTTTTGTTGTTTCTTTATAGCCTGATAAATATTCTTCTTTCAAAGTACGTAGCTCGCTTGCCATATATGATTCGCGCGAGATTTCTATCGTTGCTTTATGTACTAGTTTTTAGCTGCCCCTTTATAGTCAAAGACTAAGTAATTAATATTTCATGTTATAACGTCTTGGACGTAAAGGACTTGTATTTGTTTTTAGCTAGAAGATGGGTAATAGTAGTATCCAAAACGTTGCTGTTGTTCTAAGTTTTTATCCGTTTTAATTTTAGTCTTGAACATAAAATTACGTCATTGGGTTAGATAGAGCGTTCTTACCCGTCGCCATGGATACGAATGCTCATTCTGGTTGTTCAAACCAATTAACTTTTAATTAAGTCGACCCGAAATTGATAGCATCGTTGGTTTATCATCAACAGAACATTGATTACATTTGAATTTCCACTCGTGCGCAAGTTAGTTGCGCCGGACGAGATCCTCCCGCCGATTGATGAAATTCGAATAAAGATTACACTGACAATCGCTCGCAAGAAGGAAACCCAAGTAGAATGGATATTTAGGTAATTATTAAAAGGGTATATCCATCATGCCTTAAGTTGGTTTAAATGCTAAACCAACGAGGGCATCACGTTTCGGAAGTTTCATGGAGAATGGAGTGACGTTGGGGCGAGATATATGGAAGATACAAAGGCCAAACGGGGATACGAAGATAGACCCCCCCCCCGGGGGACCTCATCAACCCACGTCTGCTGTGGTTACCAGAGGCGGTGATGAAAGGCAAGGCTTATCTCCCCACCACACACACACGCACACACACACACACACACACATACATCCACCTCGAGTGGTAGACCAGATCCGGGTGAATGTGGGTGAATGTGGGTGGTGGTTGGGGTGTTACCGTCACGCTTACACAAGAATGGGGTCGAGCATTAAGTGGCCTTCTCGATGTCAATCCGAGATTCGATTCCTCGGCCCGGATTGAGCTCGTCCGGGGGCCGTTTCTTGGGGGAGGGGGGGTTATGAGCGCCATGATGGCGGGATAGGCCACCTCACCCCTTACATCTCTCCACCCCTCTCGAGAGGGGTTCTCTGTTCTGGCTAAGGGACATGGCCCCTTTCCGCCGGGTATTTAGGGTTAAGGGCCTGATCTCGCTACGCCCGTCCTTTGTTCTCATATTTTGTCCTTCTGCCAGAGAGGATGCCCTCGTTGGTTAGATCTATTCTTAAGACATCACCCCCTCGCCTTCTTCCGTTCGCAAATGTTAGACCCCAGAATAACCCCCCACCCCCCACCCCTCGCCTCCTACAAACAAGACTGCCAAGGGAAGGAACAATTTGATAATGGGGTCAAAAGGTGCGCACCCACCAGGATCGACTCGCGATAATCCACTCTCACACATTTTTACTTCTACTCTCAACACTTTTACTACGGACCTACTTTGTAAATACCCACAAGTCGTCTATAAATACCCACAAGTCGTCTATAAATACCTACAAGTCCTTTGTCAATAACCAAGGACTTGTAAATATCCAACTTCCCCTCATAAAGCCCCACAAGTTAAATTGTAATTAGCCGCAAGTCCTTTGTAAATGCCCACAAATCTGTCTTGTAAATACTCACAAGTCCCTTAGCAAATACCTATTCCTATTTGAATACCTACCGTACCCTCGTAAACACAGACGTTACGTAAATAATACCCACTAGTCCCTTGTAAATACCCACAAAGCCCCTTCTAACTAATTTGTTCAGTTCCTTAGTTCTTAATCACTACTGGCGGCATTTTTGCCCCCACGACAAGGTCTCCTCCCTCACCACTAGGTAAAAAAACCGGGTCTTTAACGCCCCTCCGCTCCTCACGTGAATAGTTTTCTTTACTAATTTAAAAGCGCAATAGCAACGAGGCCATGCCAAGCAGGCAAGCGGTAAGGAGATACCTACAAAGAAAGTGGTGAAGGTAGACGGAGCGAAATAGTGGAAGATATACAAGTCAAGCAGGTCCTCCTGCAGCCATTGGGGCCCCGATGGGGCATAACTGCTGGGGCATTATGCCCATGCTCTTTGATGTAGCCTACACTTGCTAAGTTAACCGGAAATATATCCCACTTTCAAGGAAAAAAGTGCCCTTACAAGCAGTGTTGTGGTCAAAAGTAGGCTCCGAAACACTAAAGAAGGCTATTCAATTTTCAAATGAATTCAAGGGATGGTGTGGGTAATGGGTACTACTCCCTTGGGGGTGGGGGAGATGGGAGTGTCGATTACAGGGACGAAAAAGTGTCATGGCACTCGATTTCCCCAGGGTATACTAATCTCCTGGCCATAAACGGGATGTGGGTTGCGAATCCTTCGTGATTTCTGGCCTATCAGTTGATCTGTGGTTCATCTATATATGGACTTGGGTAGTAGTGCCATCAAAACTATGGACTGGGAACCTAGTGACTTAAGACTATGGACTGGGAACCTAGTGGCATCAAAACATTTAGACCAGGATACTAAGTTCCTGCCAAAATTAAAATGAAAACAAAACAAGGTTTGTTAAAATCGGGCAACGAGTTACCGACTTAATGCATTTTATAGCTTACTCTTATTTCCAATCGACTCTTTTTTTTTTTTACAGCTAACTTGATTTGTTAAAATGGAACTATAAAGGACACGTTTTTATAATATATATCACATATAAATTCAGCTTATCTCCATTCTTACTGAAACTAGCTGGAGTTGAGTGTATATTTGGAGGCGAAAACGATATTGCCTTGTATTCGCTATAAACAATCAAATGTCTTTGTTCGAATTATGATTGATACGAATGGATTCAAATATTTCATTAAATTATATAAAAATAAATTTAACATCGGTGTAGATTTGATATCAGGAATTCTTCATAAGATGTGAATAGTGAGCGAACGAGCGAAGCAGATATTTGGGATTGTTTCGCATCTGTTTGCCGTTTCTATCCATTGTCTCTTTCTTGTTTTGTTCTCCAAAAACAAAGAATATAGAACTGACTAGAACAGACAGCTGGAAAGAACAGACAATTGCGTTGAGAAGACAACTAGTTATAAAAGACAACTGACAAACAGACAAGCGAGTAGAACAGAGAATTGGGAAGAGCAGACAACTGACTGGGGCGGATACCCCCAGGGAACCTGAGAAGCAAGAGAGCACGCAACATACTCACGTTGCGGATGTGATTTAAGGGTTTGGGTAGAAACTCACAAGGCAAAAAGAGTTGGTAAACAGGCGGAAAAAATAAGACTTAATTGACAGACAAAAAATAAAAGTTGGTAGACAGACATATTGAAAAATAAGCCAATTCCCTGCAGACAAGTGACAGGGGCCGGGGATTACGAATCTGGTTTAAAACCTTCTTGGCGAAGATGCTCTCTTTTGTTTACGCTTTATGTTTTAATAGTGTCCGTTGATCGGGGAAGGGGGGGGGGGCTTCATGGTACACCACTAGACTCCTCCAGTACTTCGGTGGGTACGGTTTTATTTTTTTTAGGGCAAACTAACGTGGGCATCACAATGATTTTATAAGGTTGGGATTAGAAACAAGTTAAAACAGGTCCGATATTTTTTCTCTCATTTAAAGCGAAAACCAACGAGGGCATCTCCCGGAGAAATATTGCAAGGAGAGAACTGTAAAAAATGAAGGAAGAAGTGAGAATGTGTGGACGATATGTATATTCACGCACGTTGGGGCAGGAAGGGCACACAACCATGCAGATGTCAGCTGCAGCGTAGTTCCCCAGGGTTGACTTGACAGCCATTGCTTTGGAAAGGAATAAAACCCAGGTAGTTTTGAGACTCCCAGGAGAGATGGGGCCAGAAGGGCATGCGCCATTACTCCATTTTACGCCCCCCCTTCTTTGCGGGTAAACAATGTTTTGACCTCAGAGAGAAAGGTCTTTGTTATTGAAGCCTACTTAGTTATCGGTCTATGCTATCAAAGCCTACTCAATTATTAGACTAACCTAGACCTAATTAATTTATGATAACTCCAATGCCTAATTAAGTCCCAGTCTGCGTTTTGGTAGCCTATTTTGCTCATATCTCTGTCCTCGATACCCAATTACTCTATATTCCGCATTTGCGAAACCTACTTACACCCTGGCATATGTTCTCGAAGTCTACTTACTCCCTGGCACATGTTCCCGAAGCCTACTTACTCCCTGATATATATTCTCGAAGCTTACTCTGTGACATATATTCTCGCTACATACTTGCTACGTGGCATATGTTCTCGAAGCCTACTTACTCCGTTATATGCTGTCGAAGCATACTTACGCACTTGTAGGTTTTTGAGGCCTACTTAATATATGTGTCGCATTCCCTCGCAGCCTATTACTCAATGAAACGTCATCGAAACCTATTTACTTCATTTCATATGTTTAGAAACCTACTTAATACATGGTACATAATCTTGAAGCCTACTCACTCTGGCATATGTCTTTGAAGCATACTTATTATCTGATATATGTTGTCGAAGCCTACTTACTCCCTAGCTTGTGTTCTTGGTCCCTAGCGACGAGATTGCGTAATATCTCGGATTTCCTTGTAGCCTAGTGGACCAGGCGTTGGAGTTGCACCCTTGGGAACCCAGGGGTCGATTTCCTATGAGGGGAAAAAAATCGGGGTTTGTAGGGAGCTGCCGTCAAACAGGAGCTGCGTCGAGCTTGAAGCTGGATTGCAGAGTGTTCCATCCACATTAAGCCATCAAACTCATATCTAATCACCGCCCATATACATCTTCACCTCATACTTCCTTTTACTCAGCGCCCTTTCTCCCTGAGGATTTGTGCAATTAACTTAACACTACCTTTAGTGTTATACCTTTCACACCCTAACACGATTTTCACCTACCAGCCCTTTTTCGAGGGTAGGAAAGGTAGGCTTCATTTGCTACCCCCCTCCCTCTCTCGTGTCTCCCGCCCGTATGTATGCTTATAGGGTTTCGTGTCACCTCAAATTATTGTTCTAATTGGCCAAAGATATTTGATAAAATGAGTGGCCGTCCTCTTTCAAGTTATTATCACGAGCTCGTTAATGACGAGTATTTTAAAATGTTTAAACAATCAGAGATAAGAAAGAAATTGGTTCAATGAGAGAAAAAAATCAATTTAAAATCCGTCTCAAGATATTGCAATCCAAATTCGGCCGTTTCCTAGAGGTCTCTCATACCATGAGTGGGTTTTAATAACAACTTCATCGAGTTGCTTACATGGGTTCCGGAGAGCCATCGTTCCATCACACTTATCCATGAAGTTTGATCAGCCAATCAGAAAACTGTATTTTGGGGTTTGTTTATACCACGTGACCCGCCTCCACCAATAGGGGATGAATATTGCTTATGACGCTAAACTGGGAAAGTGGTCATGTTAAGATGGTCCAATCTGTTTTATAGTCCATAATCTGAATAACCAATTAGGAGTAAAGAGAAGAGACACTAGAATACATCAGTATGGATATAAATTGCAGCCATTTTAATAGCCCCCGCGGTTGTTAGAAAGAGGTGAATTTCTGGTGACTGTATGGAGATTCGTTTTGTTTACGATTGACTTTTGTGGTTAAAAATGAAGGACAAAAGATAGATTATGATTTCAGACGTGGTCTATTTCTCCTGATTCCAGATTCTCTCCCCCTCGATAAAAAAAATTGTGTGTGAGGGGGTGGGGGGCTCCATTGCCAACAATGAATCTCGTTTATTGGCCGTTAATGGTTTAAAAGGGGCTCAACACTGATAGTTTTATATAAAAACAACCCCAGTCCTATGGTTAATTGGGAAGGAAATTCCCTACGACAAGATTCTTTGAGCCCAGTTTCAACTCCGGGTTCCCCAAACGTCCAAATTATTCGCCATGTTTGAGGAGCAGTTGAAGGTTAATTGAGTGATTTGTATAAAGTTCATTTTAGTAGATTTGGGGCGGACTCGAATGTCATTTGTCATAGAGTACGTTCCATAATTGCGCCCTTCGCGAATGACGAAAAATCATTAGCCTCCACCGAGATTCGAACCATGACCTCGGGCATGAGAAGCGTGGCCGGTACCACTTTTCCTGTGTACACCAGTTTCTTCGTCTCCCCCCAACCATGCTACACCTCATAGCTAGACGATTGTGTGCCACCACGACCCCAATGTCTATAGGAGTGTGTATAATATATATATATATATATATATATATATATATATATATATATATATATATATATATATATATATATATATATATATATATATATATATACTTATATATTTTAGGGAGGACCGATTGTGAGAGGGACTTGGGTATTTTGGTAAGTTCAAACCTTCGTCCTAGAAAGCAATGCCTAAATGCTAAGAATAAAGCTAATAGGATATTGGGATTCATTAGGAGGAGTGTAAGCAATAAGAGTGCTGAAGTCATTCTAAAACTGTATCTTGGGCTAGTTAGGCCTCATCTAGACTATGCAGTACAATTTTGGTCACCATATTATAGGAAGGATATTGATTTGCTTGAGTCTGTGCAGAGAAGGATGACAAAGATGATTGGTGGGCTAAGGAACTTACCTTATGGTGAAAGGCTCAGAAAACTAAATCTACATACATTGGAAAGGAGAAGAGTCAGAGGGGAATTGATTGAAGTCTTCAAATGGGTAAAAGGATATAATAAAGGGGATCTGGGTATGGTTCTTATACTTAGTGAACATGACAGGACACGTAGCAATGGGTTTAAGCTTGATAAGTATAGGTTTAGGAAGGAGATTGGGAGGAATTGGTTTACAAATCGTGTGGTAGATTAATGGAATAGGCTCTCTAGACATGTGATAGAAGCCTCCTCTCTGGGTAGTTTTAAGAATAGATTAGATAAATATATGGATGGAGGTGCTAGATGGGACTGACTTTTTTATGTACATATGTATATATTTTTCTAAGGAGTGGGGAGATTATATTTTGCGGTTGCATGAATCGACATAATCCTCTGGATGCATTTTATGTTTATTGTAGATTAGATCTGACGAACTCCTTAAAGGGTGACAGTGTTGATGACTTTTCTCTGGTAAGAAATCTTTTGTGTGTTGACTGGAACAGGAGCTGCCAAGTGGAGGCCATGAATGGTCTTTTGCAGTCTCCTTCTTTTCTTATGTTCTTATGTATCGTTGGCCAGAAAGTCCTGACTCACTTAGGAAGCGGAATTTTATGGAGCCAAGCTAACATTTATTGTTCAAAATAAAGTCAATTATTCTCTACGATCTTCTTCTAGCGATCAGCCAAAAACCGGATCTGTCCCAGATACCAGTTAGGCTAGCTTTGAATAAAAAACTGTAAACAGGCTTCATTCGCTCCATCAAAAGGGTTGAATCGCTGGTCGCGGAGGAAGTGTACCATTGAGCGGAATAGGCCATAGTCATTCGGAGCAGAGTCGGGACTGAATGGTGGATGTGGAAGAATCTCAACACCCTCCCATCTGTTTGAATTTTCCCATAGTCAACCTGGCAGTGTGTGGCCTCGCATTGTCCTGCTGAAAAAAGCCTGACCTCGATTGATCAAAGCAGGATACTCTTTTAATTTGTCGTGCACGTGGTCTAGCTGCTGGCAATACAGTTTAGCGTTGATGGCGCAACCTTGTGGAACAAGCTTGAAATTCACTACCCCTTGGAAATTTCACCAGACAGAGAACATGACCTTGTCAAACCAATTCCGTTGTTGAACGGGTGCCGGTTGTTCACCTCGCGGAATCCAGTTCCTCTCTAGATCGTGATTAACCAAGTACACCCACTTCTCATCTACTGTGACAATTTGCCTCCAAAATCAGTCGTCCATTTGGGTTATTGAGCAGCTGGCTGAAAATCTCTACTCTACGGATAGCTTGTGCTTCGGTGAGGTCATATGGATCCAATCGGGGCTTCTTGTGAACAAAATCCATTTGATGCTATCGGTTCAGCGTAGTCTGATGAGATAATACTCTTAACAACTTTCGCAAGATCACGGCTGCTTGCAGAAGGTTCAACTTTTAATGCCGCCACTAAAGCCTCGCTGTCAAAAGTTGATGGTCGGCATGAACGTGGTTGATCATCAAGGGTAAGATCTCCGGAGTTGAAACATCTGTACCACCTCGAGACCTTTGCCTGACTGACTGTGCCTTCTCCTTTAGTATCGCAAATTTCATTCACAGCAATTTTTGTCGAAAGTTTTCGCCTGTAACAGTATCGAATCAAAACTCGAATTTCACTCTCTTCCAAACTCATTTCTTTCAGTTGGGGAGAGGGTACCATTTGTGCCGTGTCCGCCGGACTTGACAGACCCCCTGGCCCCGGGTTGTTGCGCCCTCCCTGCCATTGGGTCCCGAAACGGATTCCTGAGTATGCGAAGGACGGGATGTCGCACTTGGTAGTAGGCTTCGGTGACCGGACTGTACTCCTGAGTCTACGAAGGCCGGGATGTCGCACTTGGTAGTAGGCTTCGGTGCCTGGACAGTACTCCTGAGTCTGCGAAGGCCGGGGTGACGCCCTTGACAGTAGCCTTCGGTGCCTGGGCCGTACTCCTGAGTCTGCAAAGGCCGGCGTGACGCACTTGGCAATAGGCTTCGGTGACCGGACCGGACTCCTGACTCTACGACGGCTGGAATGTCGGACTGTAATAGGCTTTTACAACTGCCTCTCATAGTCACCGAGTCTCATTTGAGCTGCGACCGCAGGAACCGGCGCTTATATGGGCCAAAAAGGGGGCTTGGCGTACATACAAACTACGGCTAATTTTGCTTGCGCTCCTTGTACATGGCCAAATAAATTAAAAAAGCCTTGTAATCATACATACATATATATGCACATACAGCTGTAAGAGAGTTTAAAATGTAGCAGGAATACTTCGTGGTTGAATGCGTATGATTGCGGGCTTTCCCGCGTCCGACATCTTTAGGAAGATGTGCCCTTATTCCCGAGGTTCTGAGGAGTTGCGCGCTTCCTTTACAAGACCCCTAAGTAGGTTCCTGTTATGACTCTTCAGTCTCTATACCCTGCACCATAGATAACGAATACTTGATTGGTAGCTTCAGCAAATTCCGGAGTCACTGATTCCATAGTCGGGCGACAGTCAGCGCGGGCGCTTGCCGCTATGCCCGCCAGATGGCGATCTCAGTCATTGTTACGATTTACTCTGGCTGAGAAGCTGCCGCCATCTTGGAAAATTTTGAAATCATAAGTTAATTGTATTTATTTGCCGTTGTAGGCCTGTTAGCTCTAGTACTTGTAAGTAGTGAAGATGTGGACTCCTACTATCTAAGTGAATAAGTTATAATGTGTGTTAAATAAGGGAAGCCAGCATATGATACATATATGTTGCTTGGGAAGGGACGCTATAATGATCTAGAAATTGCAAACTTAGCCTTAAGCCTCACAATGCGCGCGTTAATTTCTAAAATAACTTAAAAGTTATAGCAATAATTACGTAAACAATACACTAATTTAAATTAATAGTGCATTTACGCTACAATAAACTTAACTATTATCGAATGATTTTATTATTCATAGTATTCTATACGTTTGTAAACAAACGAGGACTATTAGGCTTAGCAAGATTGCGATCGTCTAAAATTGTCAGAAATGACGTCCTTGAACACATTTTTTTTTATACGGCAGTAGCTCCTCCATTCGGCAAAAATATTCTCAAATATATATATTTTTATTTTTATTTCGTTAACCTTGTATCGGCGCCGATATATCGGAATCAGTCGATATATCGGTTATCGGCTAATTTGCATTACGGTGCAACCCTAATCTATGGTATTGTTTAGCAATAGATAACTTGTTTATCATAACTGTGATATTAAAAGCTGCGATCGGACGTGTTCTCGGCGAGCTCTCTCTATTCAGTGACATTTTTTCATTTTGGATTTTTCGGTATAATATATTTAAGTTCAGGAAGCTAATTAACTTTGAGTGTTAGACATAATACTAAAGGAATTTTAATTATATTTTGAAAAGTTTCTCAGTATGGCTGTTGCTTTGGATGATGTGAGTGTGCCTTTTGATGTAAGCAGTGTGTATGTAGTTTGTGATTTTTGTGGTGTTGAAAGAAGAGCAAATGTATCTGAATGCCCAGTTTGTTATGTGACTAGTGCAAATGTGGCTTTGGTAGAGGAGGTGAGTCTGTTACATGATGAGTGCAAGAGATTAAGTGAGTTGGTGAATGAAGTGAGAAGGGATGCAAGTGTACGCATGAAGAATGTGGCTGGGGCCAGGAAGGTGGAAGATAGGCCTAGAGTAGGGACTGGAGAGAAAGAAGTGACTGATGTGAGTGAAGATGAATGGTGGGTGAATGTGGATATAATAGATAGGTTAGGTCTGTGAGTAAGAGGGACATGGAACCTGTTAGGTTGGCTAACATATTCGATGCCCTGAGAGAGGAAGAGATTGAAAGTGATTTGTCTGATGTGGTTGTGGCAGAAAGTGAAATAAGTGGTAGTTTGAATGAGAACAAGAGGGTTGGTGATGCTAGGCCTAGGGGGGACTAGGAGGATGACTGAGGTGCTTGTGATGGGTGACTCTCAGATTAGATATTTAGATAGGAAGTTGAGTGCAAGCAAATGGAAGGGAGTGCGAGTTTGTTTGCCGGGTGCTGGTGTGAATGATGGGCCTGAGAGGTATGATAGTCTGGTGTCTTGGTGTGAGAGGGATGCAGTTGTGATTACGCATGTGGAAGTAAATGATGTAAAGAAGGTGAGATCATGTGGGTTACGAGAGAGGTACAAAAGGTTAGTTGAAAGGATGAGTGAAAGGCGTTGTTTCAGGTGTGCTTCCGAGATTGGATGTGGGGATGGAATGGTTATCCCGTGCAAGTGAACTGAATGAGTATGTGAAAGGCCTGTGTGAGGAGTAGGGAGTAGTGTTTGTAGATGTTTGGAATGGGTTTTATGGGAATAAGGCATTGTATGCATTGGATGGACTCCATCTAAGCCGGGCTGGGGTTGACATGTTGTCGCAGGAGTTAGATAGTGTCTGTTGGGTCTTTGCAGGCGGGAAACTAAGTTACTGATAGTGGTCAGGGAAATATAAGAATACAGGGTGGGGCAGGAAAAGGAAAGAGATGCAGAGGAGATAGAGTGGAAGGTATACATTATAAAGTGCTTCAGGGACAGGAGGGCTGAGTTGTCTTTATACCAATGCTCGTAGTCTTAGAAATAATAAAGATGAATTATTTAGTTATATTATTGATTAAGATATAGATATAACATGTGTAATAAAACCATAGGTTAATGAAAATAAATTTAATGACAACGTGAGTGAATTTGAATTCCAAGGTTATAATATGTACATTAGTCAAAGGAGAGATAGGACTGGTGGTGGGTTGATTATTTATATCAGAAATAGCATTTCTTCAAATCTAAATAATTATATAAAGGAAGAAGAAGTTGAGTCCCTGTGGATAGATATTAGGGTCAGTAAAAATAGTATAATACACTTGGAAGCCTTTTATAGACCACCCGGACAGACTGACTGTATTGATGAGTTAATGATCAGGGAAATAAGGAAAGGATGTGAAGGAGATACAGTTATTCTTGGTGACCCTAATTTAAATTCTGTGGAGTGGGAAAATATGATTTTATGGATTATGTTACTAAACATTTAGATAAGGGAGAGAATGTTGGTGTAATTTACTTAGATTCTAGCAAAGTTTTGATAAGGTTCCATATAGGAGACTAGTTCACAAAATTAAAAATGAATGGGATATGTGGTAAAGTTTTGAATTGGATAACTGAAAGACAGGAAACACAGAGTTGTTATGTATCTTTATTTTGTAGGGTAGATATTAGAATCCAGGTTAGCCATGAAATGGGTTACTAGTACAGGGTGTCCACACCTTAGATTCTTACTAGCTATTACTTTATTATACCTATTTCAGAATAATATAGTCGGTACTCACCCATGGGCTATGAAAAAGATTTATAAAGTTAAAAAGAAAATCAAATGCGGGGGTCTAGCTAAATGATACTTAATGGAAATATAATTGTTTGCTAGATTGGTCAGGTGTGGGCCCTGGAGGGATTTCTTCTTTTTTCTTTAATTGATGCTACCTACTTTATTTCATTTATTAGAATATACCTTGAAATGTGTTTGTAGTTAAATGTAATATACCCATTTTCATTACAGTTTTAATTAGAAATTTTGCCATTTATTTTTTTTAAGTACCTGGAAAAGACTTGGAAAAGCTAGGAAATTTTGAAATTTGATATTAGTAGACACCCTGTAGTATCTAAGAATCCCATTGTACACAGCCCTATTAAATAAAATTGAATTGAATATAACCAACATCGGTTATAAATATATGGTTTTTATTTTTTATTTTTCATTAAATAAATCACACTTTCGTTCGTCACGCCGAATCTGTTCGTCGAATAAAAATTTGACCTCACAGCTCGAAGTACATTGGTCCCAGGGTGCTTCATACCAAATTTGTGGTGAATATCTTCAAAAATAAAGAAATGAGAACGATTTTGTTTTTTTACTGGCTAGCCCGACTATGGAATCGCCCGATTTTGAGCTACCGATCAAGTATTTGTTATCTATGCTTGCACATATTTTGAACTTTCCTAAACTCACCACTTTCTTGTCGAATCTTTCCTTACCAAAACTGTCTGGCGGAGTAAATAATAATAATAATTAAGTCACTTTCCCCGCTCCCCTCAAACTAGTATGCCTTTTTTCCCCCGTTTGCAAAACCCTGACTTAAAAAATCCGTACCTCGTTTATGCATGAGCGAAAGTTCTCCAGTTGTTCCCCCCCCCCCAATCCCTCCCTACGACGAAATTCGGGCTGTCATTCCTAAATGTCTCCCTTGCTTTATATAGTTCGTAACTAGGAGCCTCTTTTGGGATTGGAGGTTGTTATCGACTCGTTTCGTTGTCATTTGACCGCACTTACGAATGCATTGAAGAGGCGAACACTCGTGTCGTAGAATGGACTCTCGACGATATACCATATATAACTATTCGTTGAGGGAACTTCTTTAATTATCTTTAGAGTGCGTTAATGTCTGGCGGGCCGATATTATGTATCTTCGATATGCTTAAGAAGTAGAACTGAGCTCAAGGATAATAATATTGCTATCATTAATAAAATAGAGTTTTATTAATAATAACTATCAACAAACACAAAACGGAAAATATTGACATAAACAGAGAATGGAAAGGGTCGTGGGGGCTCGGGCTAATCCGAGGATTAAAGGATTTAAAAAGGTAAAACAAATATAGAGTTAAAGGGATGGGATGGTTCGCTAAACCATTTAAAACACAGGATAGAATTGACAAAAGGGTTAAGTACTCAAAGGTGACGTTTGGCTTATGTAACTTTATACTAGTTGTGCAGTGGAAGGCGACGTGAAGGAATTTTCGGTCCGCTGGCGAGTTCCAGCCGAAAGGGGGGGATAAGATGATCCTGACGTGGCGTCTTGGGAATGAGAACCGTTTCTCGACGAACGGCTTGAAGAACAATGGCTGTTTTACGTTGTTCTCTTCTGAACAACCGGGGGGGGGGGGTGAGAACCGTCTCTTGTCTACGGGATCAAGAACAATGGCTGTTCTAATGTTGTTCTCCTCTTAACAACAAGGGGGGGAAGGGTGAGAACCGTTTCTTGGCGAAGGGCTCAAAAGAACAATGGCTGTTCTACGTTGTTCTCTTCTGAACAACAGGGGAAGGGGTGAGAACCGTCTCTGGTCAACGGGCTCATGAACAATGGCTGTTCCAATGTTGTTCTCCTCTGAACAACAAGGGGGAAGGGTGAGAACCGTTTCTTGGCGAAGGGCTCAAAAGAACAATGGCTGTTCTACGTTGTTCTCTTCTGAACAACAGGGGGGGGGGGGTGAGAACCGTCTCTTGTCTACGGGCTCAAGAACAAAGGCTGTTCTAACGTTGTTCTCTTTCTGAACAACGAGGGGGAAGCCTTGAGGACTTGGCGTCACGAAAGGCTCGAACCTTTGGCACTCAAGGGATATTGTCCTCCTTCTGGACAAGTGATGGTGAATCTCGAGGTCGATGTCCCTTGGCGCACAAAGGGATAGAGGGTCGTGGTGATGTTTCGCGACGAAAATCTGGATCTTCAATCTGATCTTAGTGGTAAAGTTTCCATCTAAATAGTCGAGACACTCCCTTGGCGTGGGGGACAATGGAGTGGGAACTTCGAGGGAATGCACAGCCGAGGCTTGGAACAATGCCTTATCTGCCCATAAGCCTAACTCAATCAGGCGAGGTCGGCGTATGGGGGCGAACGGGGGGACGATAACCTCCTTGTTTAAACATTGACATCCGGTGGCTGTGATAAGGTGCCAAGCTTCGAAGCGAAGATGCACGTGGGAGCATCGTGGTTTTAAATAATATGTGATAGGGGTTGAAACTAACGCTGCTCAACCCGTTCTATCACACCCCTCCATTCCGGGGGAAGTTTTCACTTCGAAAAAAGAGAGAAGGGACAACGATAGAGCTCCGTTGTGGGGAACTCGTCTTCTTGTACCAACCGTACCTTCCTCTCACCTAACTCGTATTACCTCAATACATATGATTATTTTGATCTTTTAAATATAAGGGAAAATAACCTTTAATACAAACTTAATAAAAAAAAGGCATGGAACAATCAAATGATATAAATATAGTACATATGGGACAAAATAATTTATACGTAAATTAATGGGTACAAATATATATACATACAAAAAAAATAGACATTGAGCGTTACAAAATTCAGACATATACATTAACTAATTATATTACAAGAGAATCTAATTTAAGTCGTACAAGACGGTATATACCTACATGGAGATACTAATTCTATGAATACAATTACTCTACGCTATTCGGTAACGCATTCCTACTGAGTGCGTCAGCGACCTGGTTATCGGAACCTTTTATATAATTTATTTTAAATTGATACTCTTGCAAGAGTAAACTCCAGCGCATGATGCGGCCGTTGGAGTGTCGCACATTCCTAATATAGGCTAACGGACGGTGGTCGGTTCCTATCTGAAATTCTTTACCAATCAAGTACATCTTGAATTTGTCTATGACCCAGATAATTGATAGAGCTTCCTTTTCTATAGTGGCATATCTCTTTTCGCGTGGTAATAATTGACGACTAGCATATGCAACTGGATGACTCGCTCCGTCATCCACGTATTGAAGGAGTACACCTCCAATGCCCTCGTTGCTCACGTCGATCTTAATCCCAAAGGATTTTTCCGGGTTGGGCAACTTTAAAATGGGGCCATAAATGAACTACTCTTGAGCTGATTAAAATGGTAAACAGCGACATAATTCCAACGTAAACGATCGGGGAAATTCTTTTTTTGAAGGGGGCTGAGGGGGGCCGAAATTGCAGCGAAATTCGGAACAAATCGCTGATAGTGAGAAGCTGATCCTAGGAACGATCTTAATTGCTTCTTTGTAATCGAGAGGGGCATGTCGGCGATTGCCTTAATCTTATCCTCTTGGGGACCCAACTGGCTTTGTCCTATTTTGAAACCCAAATATTTGATGGTTTCGTCGGCAAAATGGCATTTGCTGGGGCCAATGGTGAGGCCATTTTCGCGCAGTCGCTCGAAAAGAGCTAATAGGGTGGTTAAATGGTGACTCCATTTAAATAGTTCTTGTAGCTGACTCTTTTGATGTGGTGTCAGCTGCGCGTCAATATCCAGGTCAGAGGGTTCCAAAGACTCGCCTGGTAGGGAAGGAGGAGGGTAATCGGCATCAGGTTGGGTGCACACTATCTGTATTACATTAAGGGACTTCGCGGGGTAATCTTCTTCAAGCGCCGATGTTTCGTCCAGTTCTACGAAGGTATCTCCATGGGCGCGTTGGGGGTTCTTTTTTTCTTGGGGTCCACGGACAGTCTCCGTGTCCTTGTCTTGGGCCTTATCGCCTAAGGGTGTTAGTAATTCACACTCCTTTTGTGCCGTCCTAAAGGCCTGGTTAGGGGTCTCCGAGAAATCGGACGGTATCGGGGTTCTGATGGGGACGGGCTCCTGGGCTTCTTTCTTAGCTCGGCCTCGAGGAAGAGTGGCCTGAGACACAGGGTCGGAACTTACTTGGGGGCTCTGTCCTATAAGTAGGGAACAGAATTGTATGGGTGCTGAAATGACTTCAGCCCAGCTATCATAATATTGACACTGCAGGTAACATCTAACGACGGGGAATTGGTTCGCCCGCACAAGGTAGTCATGTACCACCGCAAATTTTTCGTGGTTAGGGTCCACTGGGGGAAGGAGTTCGTCGGACACGATGAAACACGTACATCCTGTGTCCCTAACGAGAGTCGATACTCGACAGCCGTTCACGCTGCCCTCCTCAAATTTCAAAGTTCCCGATGAACCTTTATCAAAAATAAAATTTACTTGGTGGCCTGACGGAGGGGGGGAAGTTTCTGCTTGGGTCTGCACCACAGGGGAAGCCGGGGTTACATTAATCTGGTGAACTTGGTGGGCTGGTCCGCTTTTAAGCCTAGAATTTGGGGGGCAATTCCAGCTCCTGTGGTTTTCTATACCACAGGTGAAGCATATGATTGGTCGCTTCGGGAAGAGAGATGGAGGAGAAATCTTAACGGGAGGTTTGGAGTCCTGTTGTTGGTTTTGGGGAAAGAAGTTTTGGGGTTTTACGGGGTTCGGAAACTTCGTCGGCTTTCCTGTGAAGGGGCGCGAATCCTTCCTTCTTTCCTTGTAGGGGGATTGGTGAGAAGTTCGATTCTCCTTTGGGTATAAATTATGGCTTGCGGCATAGACATCCGCTTCTTCGGTACATTCTTTAAAGGTCTGGCACCGACGATCCTTGACGAACGCGCGGATCTCCGTCGGGAAAGACGCCAGAAATTGATCTCGCAACACGAAGTCTGTTAAGGACTCGTAGTTCGGATCAACCTTTGAGGATTCTAACCAAAATTTTAAATTCCTCTGAAGAATGTATCCGAATTGACGGAACGTCTGTCCGGGTTTAATACGACCTCCTCGAAATTCTTGGCGGTAGAAATCGGGAGTCATATTATGAGCGGCCAATAACTCAGCATTTAATGTGCTGTAGTTAATTGTACACTCAGATGGTAAAGATATAAAAATTTCGCGCAATTTACAATTTAACAGGGGAAGTAATCTGACTACACCTTCAGCCTCCAGATCCATGTTATTGATTTCGAGGATCTTTTCGAAGTGGGCTAAAAATGCTCCGAAATCCTCTCCATCTCTGAAATTGGGGAGCTGTAGTGGGAGCTTGGGAGGGGGGGGGGGCTTCGGAACAGGAACTGGCGGACTGTATCTCTGCTTCAACACGAGCTAATTCAATCTGATGGTGAAGCTCAGCTTGTCTTCTCCGTTCCTCTCTTTCTTCTCGTTGAAATTCTCTTTCTCTTTCTTGTTCTTCTCGTTGGATTACTCTTTCTCTTTCTTTCTCTTCTCGTTGGATTTCTCTTTCTGTTCTTTGCTCCTCTTGAACGTACTCAATTAGTTCTTTCCCAGAAAGTCCCAAGGACTCTCCTTGCGCTTTAAAGATTTCGAACTGGGTCATCTTTGCACTTGGGGGGCGCACTAGTCAACCAACTAAAATTCCTTGCAACAAGAATTATGCCTTCTAGAGAAATTAGCCTACCTAAATATGGGCACTGACCTATTCGTACTTGGTTTCTCAATCTAAATAACCTCTGACTAAAATCACAAAAAAAAACACAAACAAATTATTATAACAGTTCCTTGAGCTACTCCAGCTTCTTAAGTTTCAAAAAAAAGGGGATAGCAATCGTTAAAACAAAAGGGAACTACTATACTCTATTATTGTAACGAATAACACTATGCTTTACTCGACTGAGACCAGTGTTTGCAAAGATATAGCGTTAAACCCCACACCGGACACCAAATTTAAATAGTATATATATATATATATATATATATATATATATATATATATATATATATATATATATATATATATATATATATATATATATATATATATATATATCATAGAATGGACTCTCGACGATATACCATATATAACTATTCGTTGAGGGAACTTCCTTAATTATCTTTAGAGTGCGTTAATGTCTGGCGGGCCGATATTATGTATCTTCGATATGCTCAAGAAGTGGAACTGAGCTCAAGGATAATAATATTGCTATCATTAATAAAATAGAGTTTTATTAATAATAACTATCAACAAACACAAAACGGAAAATATTGACATAAACAGAGAATGGAAAGGGTCGTGGGGGCTCGGGCTAATCCGAGGATTAAAGGATTTAAAAAGGTAAAACAAATATAGAGTTAAAGGGATGGGATGGTTCGCTAAACCATTTAAAACACAGGATAGAATTGACAAAAGGGTTAAGTACTCAAAGGTGACGTTTGTCTTATGTAACTTTATACTAGTTGTGCAGTGGAAGGCGACGTGAAGGAATTTTCGGTCCGCTGGCGAGTTCCAGCCGAAAGGGGGGGATAAGATGATCCTGACGTGGCGTCTTGGGAATGAGAACCGTTTCTCGACGAACGGCTTGAAGAACAATGGCTGTTCTACGTTGTTCTCTTCTGAACAACCGGGGGGGGGGGGGGTAACCGTCTCTTGTCTACGGGCTCAAGAACAATGGCTGTTCTAATGTTGTTCTCCTCTGAACAACAAGGGGGGAAGGGTGAGAACCGTTTCTTGGCGAAGGACTCAAAAGAACAATGGCTGTTTTACGTTGTTCTCTTCTGAACAACAGGGGAAGGGGTGAGAACCGTCTCTGGTCAACGGGCTCAGGAACAATGGCTGTTCCAATGTTGTTCTCCTCTGAACAACAAGGGGGAAGGGTGAGAACCGTTTCTTGGCGAAGGGCTCAAAAGAACAATGGCTGTTCTACGTTGTTCTCTTCTGAACAACAGGGGGGGGATGAGAACCGTCTCTTGTCTACGGGCTCAAGAACAATGGCTGTTCTAACGTTGTTCTCTTTCTGAACAACGAGGGGGAAGCCTTGAGGACTTGGCGTCACGAAAGGCTCGAACCTTTGGCACTCAAGGGATATTGTCCTCCTTCTGGACAAGTGATGGTGAATCTCGAGGTCGATGTCCCTTAGCGCACAAAGGGAGAGAGGGTCGTGGTGATGTTTCGCGACGAAAATCTGGATCTCCAATCTGATCTTAGTGGTAAAGTTTCTATCTAAATAGTCGAGACACTCCCTTGGCGTGGGGGACAATGGAGTGGGAACTTCGAGGGAATGCACAGCCGAGGCTTGGAACAATGCCTTATCTGCCCATAAGCCTAACTCAATCAGGCGAGGTCGGCGTATGGGGGCGAACGGGGGGACGATAACCTCCTTGTTTAAACATTGACATCCGGTGGCTGTGATAAGGCGCCAAGCTTCGAAGCGAAGATGCACGTGGGAGCATCGTGGTTTTAAATAATATGTGATAGGGGTTGAAACTAACGCTGCTCAACCCGTTCTATCACAACTCGGATGGTGTGTCTCGGGGGTTCCGAAAGGGAATGCGGAATCCCTGGCGCGACAGTCCATTTTGTTCTGCCTTTAAAAAAAAGGGTATCGCAAAAAATTATTTATATTGCGGAGAGGAGGAGGGGGGAGGTATGAAGGGGTTACGCCCCTTGCTTCTGCGTCACTGGCGAATGGTCTAGTTAAGGCAAACTTGGGTCTTGGGTGTCCTGCAATTAAGGATGTTGGGGCAAACCTAGGGTTTTGATGTCCTGCAATAAAGATGTTGCGGCGAAATTTGGCCTTGGGTGTCCTATATAGAGGACGCCGTGTTTGGTGGAATGTTGGTCGAGGAGTTCAGTCGCCTCCAAGCGTACGGGCGGTCCGAAGCCCATCTTCGTCAGTGGGGCGGAATGAAAAATGGGGGAGGGGGTGGCGTGTGTGGACAGTCATAGGAATGGGGCAGGGATTCCCAAGGACCTCCACAAAGGGGCGTCATTACAACTTCCGACACCCGCAAATTTATATGCTTTAAAGGTCAAAAACATGTTCAAGAGAGTTGCGTGCCCCCGGCTCCCCAGAACCCCCGAATTATCTCCTCTTTTGGCTAGGTGGTCTATGTACCTCCTGCACATGTTCACTTCCTCTAATTTCATCACTTTCCCTGTAGAAACGATGCCCCGTTAGTTTTCGATTTACTTTTGTTGGGGGGAGGAGCCGCGTGGTAAAAGCGTGCAAAGGGTAACAGCTCGACCTCCGACTGCTCCTCGTGACGTCACGTTAGGGATATGTTATAAGGGGAAGCGATGGCTCGTTAAGAGGACGTTTATAAGGTTCCTAACCTAACATTATAAGGAACTTATATAATATGGGCATATGGCTAAGGGGAACCTTATATAACGAAATATGGGCTTTATGCTATTCAGATATAGAGACCTTAAGATCCTTAGGAAAATATGGACATAAGCGCCCTATAACGATACCTATATGGTCCTTATTATAAGGATAGATAAAGCAGTTCCTTAATTTTTGATCCGCTTCTCTTCCATCAGTTCGCTATGAAATGGCTTAAAGGGATCGGATGCTACATACGACGCTGCCTTCCCCTGTGCTAAACTGCGGGGGATGCAGGTTAAGATTTTGTTGAACCAGCAGGAGAGGTGATTTGGTTGGAGTGCCATTGAATTCTGTGGCGCAGATCTGAGTGGCATTTGCTGAAGATGCAGCAGCCCATGGCATCTGGCAGAATTTGCGCACTAAGAGTTGACGAAACAAAAACAACAAAGTTGCTCTGCATCAGAATAAAGTTAAGGGATGGGTGGGAAGGGGTTGTTTAAGGGGGCCATTGATGTTTATCGAAAATTGCCTCGATAATCACTTGTTGGTACTTTTGAGTAAAATGTTCGTTCGATACGAACTTGTTCCTACTCCTGTGTACCTGTCATCTTTGGGTTGAACAAAGCCCCTCCCACCTCCTAAAATTTCCTTCAACTCACACGTTACTTTTTTACGTAATGTTCACTCAGTACCTCTCTGAAATCCACTTTTTCATATGGTGGTGTGACAAGTTTGGAACCAAGTTATTTTCACCAATCCTCCATTTTTACTCTCCAATTTTGTTCTCAACACATTTTGTGTTCATTTTACTTCCCCATCTTGTCCTCAACTCCACATTTTGTGTCCAGTTTTACTCGCCCCATTTTGTCCTCAGCTACACATTTTGGATGCCGAGTTGGATTAACCAATTGAGAAATCTGCCGTATCCCCCCTCCCCCCCCCCATCGATTTTGGTCAAGTAACCAACCCTCACCCCACCACAGCCAGAGGTGAGCAGTATTTAAATACATTTATGTATTTAAAATTGTATTTTTAAATACATTTGAAATCATGTATTTAAATACTTTTGAAAGTATTTAAATACAATGTATTTAAATACTTTTTGCAAATACTTTACTGATAATAGGTTTATATAGCTGTTAAGAACGTGTAATGCATGTTTTTACTTGTCGCAACTTTTACGACACAAACGGTTGTCTGCGTGAGTCGGTGAGGGAAGATTGCTTGCATCAGTTCAAATTCAGTTACCAGATGTCACAGTTGTGTTCGGTTCTATAGTGAGAGCGCTCAGCGTTTATTTCAACTGCTGCATCGCAACTTCAGCTTCGAAAGAGTATGAAATTGAAAGATTAGACAATAATATATACGAGGAAGATAAAGAATCATGTAATTATAGTCATCCTTTAGTAGATGGTAATTGAATTGACAAGTTTCACTATTTTTATTTTTACAAAAATTTCAAAATTGCTAGTTGCTAACGATAATTTTATGTAGAGTAGGTTTACCATGCACGAAAATACCTGCTTCCTTTTGCAACACCTTTATTTGTAATATATGCTGATTGGATTTAACGTGAATTATGACAACGTGAAACAAATGTCCTTCAGTTATCTGATCATGTACATTTATCAACAGAGAAAGCATACTACTTTGGTGCAAAAAGCAGATAACGACGTGACAGCTAAAAGAAAAGATTCAAAAAGAAAATGTTCAGTATTAGACGATAGTCCTTCATGCACGGTGTAAAAATAAAGATATTACCGGAGTGTTTTGCGGTGAATACTAAGAAAGTCAAGCAATCTGTTGTTGATAAGCTGATTGCAGATTTTATCATACAAGGTGTGCATCCCCTATCAACCATGGAGCAACCAGCTTTTGTGAGATTAATAAAAGGTGAGTTCTGAGTTACAAATGTTGTTTATAATTATAGTATTAATAGTACAGGTTAAGCTTTTATAACGACCGAATACTAAAGTGTTCGGATCATTCATTGGTCACTACGTAGGCGATATAATGAAATTAAATAAAGGAAGACATATACAAACAACAGAGGTTACTATATAGCAATAATTTCATGAGAATCCACATACATCGAGTATATTCTTAAAGCGCGCTATCATTTACTTGAAGATATTATTGAAAAAACTTTTTTAGGAATAATTAGTAGAATTATTGATCGATTATATTTAGTTATTAAATGAATTCCTATAACGATGTATTTTGTTATAGTAGCAATACCTGTATATCGTTATGTCAAAACTAGTATACCCGCCCGTCAAAAATGTAGGAAATAAAGCTTGATAATGTATATATTCCTAACAATACTGAAAATAAATATTTTGCTATCTAATTCTGAATATGAAGGACTAATAATATATTTATGAATTAATGTACCAGTCCTATATAGCTATAGGATATTCCTATAGCTACATTTTATATATAAAATTTTATATGCATTCCATATATTCTCCTTTCACTGTGAAAATCAATTTCACTCACAATAATCACACATTCCACTACCACAGGTCTAAATTCTTCAGTTGACGTCATTTCAAGGCGGACGCTAGGCCGAAATCTTATAGAAGAAGAGAAAGACAAGAGCTCTACTGAAGAATAAACTAGACAGCACCTCTTACTTTTGTCTTACTGCAGATATTTGGTCATCTCGTCACCGTAGTTTTGGGGGCCTTACAGATCATTGGATATGTTAAGATTTTGCTCTTTATAAAATATGAAATTGAAAATGTCTTTACAGTAAGGGAGTTATCAGCTCTTGGCTGAAAGCAGACCTATTTGTTGGTGGAATTTATCTCGATTATATTAATATGTAAAATTTATGGAAACATTTATGAGACAAACATTGGACTGTTATTTCATTTTATTTTTTTTAGCTTGAAGACGATTCTCTTATCCGTCACAGTGGAGTATTGGTATGCTGTCGCTTCAAAGGAGAACATAACTACATCAAGATTGCTGAACATATGGAGAATATCATCAATGAATACGATATCCCCCTTCAAAAAATCACGAGCACCGTCACTGATAACGGCTCTAATTTTGTTAAAGCGTTTAAGGAATTTTCAGTCACTGCTGCAAATGTGTCCACAGATTCAGAAGATGGAATCCATGTAGGTGAAGAAGATCAGGGTGAGCACGAGCTGGAGGATAGTTTCTTAATGAGAAGTGCCTTAGATCAGGAAGAAGACCTTTCGTCTGATCCATGCAGCTTCAGCCTACCTAAGAATGTGCGCTGTGCTTCACACAGACTCAGTCTCGTCGCCACAACTGATGCAAAACAGTCACTGAAAATATCTTCTTTTGCAAATATCAATCATGCTGCGATGGGGAAATACTCAGCTTTATGGAACAAAAGCGGTCGTCCAAAATCAGCAGAGATTATCAAAACTGTGATCAACTGCTCATTAAAGGTGCCTTGCATTACAATGTAGAACTCTGTTTGATGCATTGTCATTACTTTTAAAACACAAGGACAAATTACATCAACTCATGACGTCCCTTGAACTTCCAGTGTTCAGAAGTCACGAAATTGAATTTCTTGCGGAGTATGTCTCAGTTTTGGCTCCTATTGCAGTGGCAATTGGTCGCCTACAGGGAGAACAAAACTGTTTTATGGAGAATTGCTCCCTACCTTGATCACTGTGGATAAAAAGCTCAAGAGCCTTCAGTCATGTTCTCTGAAATTTTGGCAAACTCTTATAAGGGAAGTCACTAAGGGCTTTGGAAAGCGCTACCAATCTTATTTGACCTTGGCAAATGAAGCTAGCGTTACAGATGCCAGTATTGCATCAACAAACCATCCATTCTTCAAATTCTGCTGGTTAGATATCAGTATTTTATGGGACAGTTCAAGCTACCAAGACTCTGTTAAAAATATTATGATTCAAGTGATTGAGAATATAGCAGAGGGACCCGAAGCTGAATCATCCAGTGATGTATCGGACAGTGACGATTATTTTGGATTTACAAAACCCACTCAAACACGATTAACCGCAGATTTAGAATTGTTCAGTTACCTTCAGGATTCAAATAAAACACTTCAAAGTTTAGATAGATAACCAAACATAAAGTTATTTATTAAATACAACACCACCCTTCCGTCGTCAGCTCCTGTGGAACGGCTCTTCTCTTTAGGAGGATTGACCTTATCTCCAAAACGGAGTTCTTTATCTGACGAAACATTTCAGCAACTGATATTACTTAAATGTAATGATGATATAAATAGCTAACTGAAATTTCATTCTATTGAACTTTCTATTTTTTTGTAGTACCAAGTTCAATTGTCATCAAATCCTACATTAGTAATTATAATATACAATTTTATTTAAATGGATATTTGTTTGTTGTGATTCCAATGGTCCTTATCGATTGTCATTATATATCATGTATTTGAAATGTATTTAAAAATGTATCTAAATACATTTAATGAAATACATTTTCAAAATGTATTCAGTATTTAAATACATTTTTCTCATGTATTTAATATTTAGTATTTAAATACTTTTAATGTATTTAGTGCCCACCTCTGACCACAAAAGCCTCCAAGCCCGGTGGAGTGAGCAGTACGTATTTTCCCCAAGCTAAATATTTCATATGAAGCTTCAGTTCTTGACTGCACCGAGTACTCTCTTCATTACACTGTGCTATTATACTTCCACATAATTTTACCATCTCTAACTTCACCACTTTCACTTCATGCCTTCAACTGTTTTCTATTCGGGTTGCTCCCGTTTGCTTTCTCTTCTTAATAATAACAATGATAAATTTATAATATAAGAGTTACTCAGCATTGCTCCCTCATCAGATAGACTCCTCCGACTGTGTAAGCAGTGGATGTGTTAACAGATGACGTTTCTATCTCTCGCAGTGTATGGTTCTCTATAAATGTCTGATGACAAAATTCAAACTTTTATCTGACGTCTGGTAGAATGAAATAAACTAATGCTGTTTCAAGCTATATTTTCGGCTCTAATTTGCAATTAATTGTCAATTTCGTCATTAAAGACTACATTGAATGAAAATATAATACCATTTCATTCTTGGTACACCATTCCACCTGTTTATTATGAAATTCTTTTCAAATTTCTAAGTTCCGCCGTTGTTTTCCTTATTGTGAACAAATAAATAAACCACTTTTATATATAAAATTTATTCCTCCTTATGAAATCAAGGCAGCTAAGCCCAGCTGGCTGCTTGCGGCCCAAAAAGTGAAATTTAAAGTCACCAAACCACAGGAATGAGGTTTGATGTATTATTTCAAGTAAATTAATTTATTTATATTGAATAAACTATATTATATCACTACCATTTAATGTGATTTTATAATATACCGTTTGTATTGATACAATGCCAAAGTTTTGCTTAACATATTTCTGATTTCTGCATCGCATGATCTCTGCAATATATGATTACCCATTTAACAGGCAATGGCTTCGCCACGGAGCTTGCGCTTCGCTACTAAGATCAAAATTTAGAGTTTTAGGAGATATATAAAAATAATTTTCTGAACTTCACCATTTGTAATTCTTCGGGTTTTAAAAAAATCACAAAAATTTCGATACTTATAGTTATTTCTGAACTTCACCATTTTGTTTTTTGATATTATAAAAGAATTATTAGAAATAACTTTGATAAAAAAACATAAGTCATGACCAAACTAAGATGAAATTATTATTCACATACTCAAAAAAAAACCCTTCTTAAATTATAGAGTTAGTGGTGATAAATTTGTTTATTTATGTTAATTAATTAATGAGTATTATTAGGTTATTGTAATCTCAACTTTAAGATGCAAGAATATTTTGCAATGCGCAGGAGAAAAATTCTAAGCTCGTTACATTTGACCAAAATCATCTGTCCAGTTAATATCAAAATTTAGGTAATAATCGTAGATAGCTTCAATAAATATAAATAAATAAGATTTAGCCTTTTCTTTTGCGTAACATTTAATGTGAATAAGATGGGCGGGTATCCAGTAGTGGTTGTTGCCCGTGTTTGCAGTTGCTATGGGAACAGGCTCGTCA